>LIEC01010689.1:0-61387 GCA_001925005.1 Drosera capensis
AATGAGGAAATACCATTAACTACTAACATTATATGTACAAGTCCTTCACCCAATTTGCTTCTGTAATTCACATTATATACATTAGATACATTATTGACAATTACATAAAGCTATTTCAAATTATATTGAAATTTTAAGTATTTAGGAATTCTATGTCATGATGATATTGAATTATTAAAATACTTTTTTGTTAATTTTTTTTTTTAATGTTAGACTAATGGAACAAACATATGATAACAATAGAACAACACAAAAAAGATAATGAAAAGTGATTGAAAATTAAAATATATTAAACACAAAATAATAAATATATAGTGATATAATTAATACATGATCAGTCAAATTTGACATAAAAAATCAAATGTTGATATTAAAAAAATCAAATATAATTTTATGTATTCAAATAGAGATATGATACCAAAATAGAGATATGATACCGCTATATATATAAACAATCAGCACAATCAAACCCTATAGCATAAACAATCAGCACAATCAAACCTATAGCAGCAAACGGATGATCATTTACTCTTAGTAGTGCAGTACTTAAAAAAGGAAACCTATGAGTATAATATAATAAAGACAAACTGAGTAAAAATCCCAAATACAAATTTTCCTTAACAGTTTGATTCCTATTTGGATTTGTGAATTGCATATGATCTATATATCATACCAGGTGAATTTGTAATTTTATACATATAAACTATAAAAATCCAAATAACACCAAAAGATTAAAAAAACCTTAATTTGAGACTTTTCAACGATTCACCCGTATAATAATAAGGTAAATGGCAAACCACTACCAAACTTATTTGGCAGATCAGATAATTGCCTGCTCACCTACCCAACATTTCTCCATTTATCTTGCTTCATGGCAACTAAACCAATCCCCTCTCAATACTGCTCACTAAGTTCCTTGATTAAAAGAGCTGTAACGACGAGGTTTTGGGATGGTCTACTAGAGTTTCCATCATCAAGGGCATTGCCAGTGGTACTACCTTGAACTTCAACTTTCTAAATTCTGGTGAGCTTAGAGTTCCATAGGTTAACTCAATCGGCTAGATCTCCTTTGGGTGATTACTCCTTCATTCGTTGATTGATCCGAGTTTTCACCTACTTGAAAGGAGTATCATTTTTCCTGTAGCATATGCAGGCTTACAATTGATAAAAGTGTTTCGCTGATAAAAGATGCTGAATTGCTCGTTCGTCACTTATTCCCTTACATCTGACAATGACCATTCATCCTTCCCAGGTGTTGGAACCAAAGCTACTCTTGCTCACCGAAATCTGTCCGCTGAGAAGGTGCCAATTGACAGCAGTATGAATCCACTTCTCGCAGGAACAGGACTTCACAAACTTCTAGCGGATGATATTGTTTTCTCGGCCCTCAAATCCAGTGCTGCCATGGGTTATCTTGCCCCAGAGTACACAACTACTGGCAAGTTCACCGAAAAGAGCGACATATATGCATTTGGTATGATCATGCTGCAAATTCTCAATGGAAAATCTAAAATCTCTCATTTGAGTCGTTGTGGAGCTGAATCTGGGAGACTGGAAGATGTTATTGATGCTAACCTGGATGGTAAACTCTCGGCACCAGAGGCAGCAAAGCTTAGTAAAATTGCTTCACTATGCACTTGTGAGATCCCCAGCCAGAGGCCAAGCATGGACTCCGTGATACAAGAACTCCTCCCACTAGGTGGCAGTTCTTGATGTTAGAGATGGACCTGTTGCCTCAAATTTTCAAAGTAGAAGAGGCAAGGACAATCGCCTTTGCTAACTAGTTATCTGGATTCCTTCGGTGAAGACAGATGATCATTATTATGTCTTTCATTCTTTCATTGATGCTAATTGTAACTGTACAAGCTAGCGTCCTATCTATCCTAACATTAGGATGTGTTTGAGTTAGCTATTGCACTGACGCTGTAATCTAATGATGTTTTCGGTCCCTGAGGAACCAAAAACTCAATGGATATCTAATTGAAAGGGACAAGCCATATGTGCCTGTGCAATTGTGATATGAGGTATGTTTCCCACTATATAGATTCAACTCCGATCTGAAAAAGAAAAAGAAAAAAAAGAAATAGAGATATAGAAATATGGAAATAAAACATGAAGCATGGAAAATATCTGAGGCTGCAAACAGGTGTTTTTTCCCTTTCCTCTCAGGCTCTCAGCAATCAACAGAAGAGAAAATGAAGACATAAATTTCTTTTTACCCACGCACGGATGCACTAGATTGGAAAAATAAATTTGATGGGGTATTAGATTGGGAATTTTTTTCTTAACTGTACCATTTAAGGAAAAAATCCGAACGAATCGTGTTCCCATTCAGAAAAGATATCTTCTTGTTCTTCTTCCAAAAAAGCATCCTTCTTCGGTGGACCCTTCAAAAGCTTTTGTTGTAGCTCTAATTGCTTTGGCATTACTAGTTCAGCTGTTTCACCGCGCATGGAGAAATATCTCTCCAATATCACCTGCAGAACAGCAGAAGTGGCATATGAAGAAACGAAGCTCTGAACAACTTTTGAAGCTGTTAAAACAAGCATACAAACATTAATCTTAGTATAAAGATGTTAGAAAAGGAACTAAGATCGATGCTTACCAAGGCCGCATAGGAATCAACTTTTTCTCGCCGAGAATGCTTGCTTAGGCCCCTGAAAAGTTTCATACCTGAGCTATGGCTAGAAATAATTTAAATCACCGATGACAAATAATAGCAGTAAGAGGCATCTTCTCCATCAACAACTCAAGCTATAGGACTAAAATCATATAACAGCGGCTTCAAGCACCAACTACATAAAACTTCAAGTAAAAGATGCAAGCATTTTGAGTAGAATACTCACCTACTTATCATTCTCTTCATTGCATATTGTGTGGAACCTTGTTCGTCCTGCAAGTATACTCTCCATCCCCTTAATTGCATAAAAAAGCATGAGAGAATCAGAACTAGCTTCTTACATACTGAAACCTCAACCCAGAGATAGTAACTTAAACCAGCAATACCTAATTTAATAAGACATCGTAGCAGCCAAGTTCTCCACTTGATTAGTTGTTTCAAACATGTTAAAACAAAAGAAGGGCAAAGAGCACTGAGGAGCTCCTAGAATTAAATATTCACAGATCTAGATAAATATGCACTGGAAACTATGAACTTGAAGCCCATGCTGGTCTCAACTTTCTTCAATTTGTGGAAAAAAATGAGGAATGGGGAGCAGTATGTGATAAGTTTTTTTTTTTTTTAAGAAAATTGCCCCTAATAAGCGAAAATTTTCCACTTTCTCTCCATTTCTTTAATTTTTTTCTCCAAAGCAAAACTCACAAGAAGGGTGTAACCCAGGTCAGGGAAAATTTTCCACTTTCTCTCCATTTCTTTAATTTTTTCTCCAAAGCAAAACTCACAAGAAGGGTGCAACCCAAGTCAATTCTGCCCTTACTCTTTATAAGGAAGGTGAAAAAGAAGGAAGCACCAAACCGAGGATTGAAACGATTGATGAGGAAGCATACCTATGAGCGGCGAGGACAGCAAGCCTTCCTGCAATGCTTCGAACTATATTTGACTGAGTCGACTCCTTAAAATTAGATGTAGGAAGTCCTATTATGAATTCATCAGCCTCCTACCGATCACAATGTAATGCATCAGAAAAATGCTTCTTGATCATCTAGTGGTAGGCATATGATATGCACGTATCTCCATTATTTTATTTTATTTTTCTAATATAATTTACCTCCTTTTCCGCAATTTGAAGGAGCCGATTTTCCAGTTCTTGCCCTCTCAATTTCAACACCTATGCAACAGGAAAACACACGGAATAGGAAAGGAACCGTACCCACGGGTGAGGTAAGTAAACCTTCCTATTTTTATATGACTGATTCCTAATGTTAATGGTAAAAAAATAACGACTCACTGACCCAACCCACCTCAGTATTTATAACCAGAATGGAAAGAGTAAAAACTAAAAAGAGAGGCAAGAGTAAGAGTAGGGAAACAGTGTTAGTATACAGTTAATGGGCTGACGCAGTAACCCTTGCTTTTGGCGAGACCGGTGCGAGAGTGGCCCAAGTCGACTCCTAAGCTGAAGCCCACATCCCACCGCTTCTCTCTCGACGCCCGAGCCCATCGTGTTGCATTTGGAACAAGTCCAATTTCATCCTTCGACGACGACGAAGCCGCCGCCGCCGCCGCCGCCGCTCTTAATTGAAAATGGAGACCATTCAGGAAAAAAGGTTTGGCCGTCCAACCCCAATTCTTCGAACATGGTAATGAAACGACCGCCGGAGGAGTAGAGGACGAAAGCATCACGGATTCTTTCTTGGTTAGGTCAGAAACGAACCTATCTCTTTGGGAACGGAATGGTTAGGTCTTCGAACGAGGAGGAGGAATTGGATGTCAATATTCGACACCCTGAAAACACTCAACAAAACCAAATCTGTGGAATTGCGAGGATCGAGTCGAAGGGGAATGAATGAAGATGCTCTCGTGTTTGTTTACCTTGTGTTTGTTCGGCAATCTTGACAAGCGAATCCATCAACTACTTTTGTAAACATACTTCATATGTGCGTTGAATTATACTCCAATTTTCTTATGAAAAAACATAATAGATTTATTGGAATTGAAATTTAGATAAGATTTGAATTTTTTTAATATTTACGTAATGATGGATTAATTGAAATAAAATGAAGAGAAAATAATGAGGTTATCATAATAGATTTAATATTGTTTATTTTCAAATAAATTTGAGTTGTATTTATTATGAAACGGTTTAAAAAAATAAAATATTATATTTTTCATGAAATAAAAAGAATATAAACTAGTTTAAGACCTGATTTATTTATTTTTTGAAAGTGAATAACTTATAATTTATTATTAATATTTTTTTGTCATTAGTGTCAATAGATATTTAAATAATTAATAGAAAATTATCCAAAAGGATAATTTTGATTTTCAAAATATTCTCAAATACATAATTTTAATTCCCAAAATATAGAAATTTCAAACACTTTTTTTCTTCCTCCTCTTCCCACTCCTCATACTCCCCCCGATTCTCTGATCAATCACAACAATTGCCACCATAGCCGAGCTTTTGGATCTAATTGATCCATAGGACATTGCTATAGTCGACCGCCTGGTTTCAAATCCATATTCCATGACAAAGATTTAGTCGCTGCTTCACAGAGTTGTTCAAATCCACGTTATTCTCCGTTTTTCTTACTACTTCACAGAGTTCAACGGACTGTAGAACTGTTCGATATGGCGGATAAAGAACCACAAGGATACATACGGAGTATTTCATAAAATAAGAGACAAATAAGCGTGCAGCTGAACAGACACCTTCTACTTCTAGCATAAAACATGAACAAACTGCACAATTTTAGAACTTAGAAACGGTCATATCTTGAGATTGGCTCTCCCCTTCGAACCTGCCATCTACATACATATAAGTGAGATACAGGAAGTTCTTTCGCCTGCAACTAGGCGAACAACAAATCTGGAATGCATAATTTTCATCTTGGAAACAGCATGGAAAGCAGTACAACAGCTAACCACAATGATAAATTACAGCAGGAAGATACCTCGAGATAAATTACTCGGGATTTCAATCATTCCGCAACCTTCATCCCAGTTAGGTAAACTCGGCTCTGAATCACATTGCTCCCAATCGAAAAGCCAGGCATGATCATGAGCCCAACTATTGGCTTCTGACTGATATCATCCTGCACAAGATTCGCAATCACACTTTCCATGTAGACATCAGAGAACTCGCTCCCTTTCTTTACTTGAAAAACCTTGACACAGGGATCAAAAGAATACGCCAATCTATGCAACAACCAGACCGACTTGGCCAACTTCAGGAACGCCTGATAGAAAGGGGTTCTAGGATGCCCTCCTCCAATAACAAAATTCCGCTGATCCAGGTTACCAAAGAAGGAGGCCTCCATCTTCTGGTGGACAACCACAAGGTATTTGCTTTGGCAAAATCTTCCAAAAATGGAATCGGGGTTCTGACTGAGTGTGTCCAGAGGATCCATTCCTCTCAGAGCAAGATACTGGTGGAAGAAACTCTCTCTATTGACCGCAACATCTCCTGGCTCATCCGAAAAACTTTCCTCCTGAAAACCACTGAACATTCTTCGACAGATGTATGATTCAAATGCATATTTCTTGTGAGCTCTTTTCGCATAAACTACTCCGGGTCCAATGGACTGAGCAGCAGCATCGAGGTCCCAGCCAGCAGCTTTCATCATGTTGATCAACGGTTTTGAAAAATCATGAATGGCCTTACTAGCAGCTTCTACAGCCGAGGTGAACAGATCAGGAGTCAAATCCACCGGGAAGAACCCATTTTGCTCCCGTGGACTTTCCCGCAACCTAAGATTTTTTTCCAGTTTCTCCCACTTTTGATTTGCCTCCTCAATCTGCTGCTCTAACAGCTGAATCTCTGAGTCTTTGTTCTGAATTTCAGATTGGAATTTCTTCACCATAACCTCATAGGTTTTCAACAAGCTCAGTTGTTCTTGAATCTCTGCAGCCAACCTGGAGTTTTGAGGAGAAACACATAGAGGCTTGGGATTGCGCTCTCTGTAGTAATGCTTCAGTTCGGACAGACTCTTGAGCTCAGCAATGACAAGCTTATCAGCAGCTTCGATTTTGTCGGGATCATAAGGAGTATGGGCAGCTTGAAGCTGAATATACGCAGATTTCAAGGAGGAGATGTTTCTGAAAACCCTTGATATCAATGAGTCGATAGCTTCTGGATTCTGATTCAAGGCCTCTTCCATAGGTTGAGGATGCACTTTCTGACTACTGCTCTCACGAAGTTGACTTTCTTTAACTCCAGTTGGCAGCATATCTACACATCATAGAAATTTTGAGTTACGAAAATTTTCAAACCAGAGGCTTTTCTCATGTGTCAGAAAAATGGAACTGGACAAGCATTAAAAATCATGTCTTGTTCGATTTTTCTTATTGATCACCGAACTTTGTCAACAATCACATGAGCTTTTACAATACTACTGTTAGCAAGTTTCTTCAGAGTACATTGTCTACAAGATTTTTCCTTTTACATGCTAGAACTAGAAAGACACAAGCCTTACTGCAATCGAAAGGCAACCTCAATTCAGGCCCCCAAAGCAGTTAAGATGCGGACACAACAAAAATCGAAAAACTGAATTCATGGAATGATAAACGAAAAGGAACATTACCAGTGTTGTAAAAAATTAATCGTTTTCGAAAGTATGTCAAGTAATTTTTGGGAAATCGGTTGAATTACGCGGTCAAATGATTAATTGGTCTATTAATCCTTTATTTCTTTTGATCTTTGTCTAATCGTTAATTAATCGATATCGATGGATTCTTTTTAAATTAAAATAAAAAAGAGTTGACTAAGGAAAGTTAAAAGAAAAAGGAAAAAAAAACGATATGCAGCCTGATTAGGATTTAAAAAAAAAAAAAAAAAAAAAAAAAAAAACACTTTGAGTAATTCTGCTGGACAGGTCTTTTCCTCTTTCAAAGAATGTCTCTTAATTTATTCTTCTTAATTTGAAGCCTACAATGAAATCAAGTAATGAACATTTGGTTCTAGCTTAATCAACAGCTTTATATATATATATATTTATAAAGATAGATATTTATATTGGGGGTCATCCCCATCCCACATGATGAGTGGTTCAACCAACTCCTCCAATGAGAGGAGAGGTCAGAGAATCAAAACCCGCTGAGTGTCGAGATACTTTGTAGTGGTGAGCCCGTCAGCAAAAACTGATTTAGAAGGTCCTCCGGATTTGCGGACTATTCGTTTGACTAAAGGGAAATCCTTCGAGATTTCATTTTAGAAAGATAGATATTTATATTAATATCATATGTTTATATAAATATTATTATTAATAATATCACAAATCGAGTAAACCGCTTCATCAAACGATTAAACCGATTAAAAAGTATTCGGTCCTGTACCATTCAAGTAATGAACCCGTTTTCTATAACATTGAACATTACAGCCCCAAAGGTTTAACCCTGCAAAAAATGATGACACTAGCATAAAGCATACTTATAATTAAACCATGACTTGGCAACAATCATAGTATGCTAAACCTGAAACAGAAACGGCTGTGATTGTTCGCCGAAAAACTCCAACAGCTACATCCCAACAATTAAAGGATAATAACAAGTATGAAAGGTGCTTAATATTTTAAGCCAAATGAATCAATCTATTTCACTGAACACACACGGCGTACATAAAATCAACAGGGATCAGAGATAAGAGATAAAGCACCGACATTTTCCGACATTTCTTGGCGAATTCATTCCATACAACACAGTCTCGAGGGGAACAAACCTCTCCAAGGAGGGTGGACAGTATTAGAACATAATTTCCAATTTAAATGCGAAAATATCAGGAGAAGGAAAAACGCAAGCGGCATTTTGAAATCTCATTAATCGGTTATCCTTTTAGGTTTAGGGTTTGACGTTATTATAATTAAACGCAATCGGATTGAAATCAGGTCAAGTAGAGAAGAGTGGGAGGGAGGAATTAGGCATTTAGGGTTTGGGAGACTCACCAATCTGATTCTGCAAGCAAGCGCGGTTGCACGGCGGCGTGGGATCTCAACAGCCCTTTGTGTCAGCGGCGGATCTCGACTCAACACCAAAGTCACCAACCAGCCTGTCGGTGTCGCCCATTTATTACTGCATCAATCAATACAATCGAAAGCAATTTGCAGCACACAAGAAAGCTTCTTGGGGATGCCTTTCTTCTTCGCCGTACCTCAAAACGCCCAATTATCCATCCTACGCTATCAAGTTCAAAATTTGTCTTTGAAATTCGAATGCTCTTTATCAGCTTCTCAACGTTTAATCTTTATCCATCCAAACTTGGGTATCCTTTCTTTATTTTCCTTGTCTTCAATTGTAGTCAATATTTTGATTATCAAATAATTTTATTTGATAAAAGACTTATTATAAAAATATCAAAACAAATATAAATATTATTTTATTTTTAAATTTAATGAAAGTTCAATACATACATAAATTCACATGTTGAACAATTCCAAATTAAAATTTGATGTGATAATTTTTTGGTAAAAATTTTAAATATCTTTATTTTGATAAAAATGACATTTCCAAACCTACAATTGGAAAAGTTTCTTATAAAGAAAATATTATTTTTTTATATATACTTGAAAGGAATTTAAAATAGGTATTTAAACGAAGATAATACTACTACACTTAAGTTAAGAACGACCAAGTCAACTATTCCATTATCTAACCACTTTTTGAAGAGTCATGTCCTTAAAATTACATCCAACATATTTGATAAAACTCTAAACGAAGTGTTGCTGACGTTGTATAAAAAAACAATGGGACACTACAGAACCTTATTCGAGACTGCAGTCTAGTGAACTGATCTTCAGGAGACTCATCTTTACTTCCCCAACTAAGCGGTAGACATTAATGATTCCAATGAGCTTGAATGCTTGACCCTCAGATTTCAAGCCAAACAGGGATACCTGTTCTCAGAATCCAAACACACCCCTGTATAAAGTTCTTCACGGTGAAAGGGCTAACATCCCCAGGATTGTGCAGCACATGATAACCGGGCCATTTCACCCTCATGTTGGTGGAAGATCCTGCACCGGTGTTCATGTACTCGGCATAAAATAGAGTCGACAGGGCAAAGCCGCCTTCCCATTCTTTCCATCCGCGTGGATCCACCAAGCCGTCTATGTCCGTTTTCCATATCACTGTCCTAGAGTACTTCTTCCATGGTCTTCCTAAGAAGCTCCTGTATGATTCTTTCACCCTACTAAAATCTGGAACTGCCCTGATCCGCGATCCATGGATAGAGATCCCCGTGTTCTCATGTGGGCTCTCCCTCCCCTGTGCTGTGATCATGTTGGATTGGTGCTGCATTGGCTTCCTGACAAAGATGTCACAGTTTTGGAGCACGACCGCAGCGTTTCCAAATATGAAGTCTATGGTGCCGTGTATCTGGCAATCTCTGTAAAATTGCCTCAACGAATGAGCGTAGAGGGTATCCTGATAACCTTTGAAGCTGCAACGATAGAAGACAGAATGATCAGAAGCCACCATCAGTGCAACTGCTTGGTGCTTGTGAGGGCCTGCTGTATTCTCAAATGTGATGTCGCGCGCCCAGAAACCATCACCGGACACACCTACATGTTCCGTATATAGGTATAATGAATACATATATTAACTGACCTTATCTGAATCTACTGAGTTTGCAAAAGGAGTATAACATTGATCAACATATCATAATGGTGATGATGACAGAATGCGCTTTGAACTGTTAATTTTGCTGTTTTAAAGGATAAATTTTCTTACTGAAAGTGGCAGAGCTGAGGGTGGAGTGACCATCTATGGCGTTCCTAGAACCAGTGATGATTGTTCTATCAATGCCATCTCCGACGAACATGAGGTGATTGAGGTGCCTTCCTATCACCACATGCTCATGGTAGATGCCTTCTTTCACATACACGATCAGCACCGATGATCTGCTCCGTGCCCTGGAGGAGGTGGCAATGAGATTCCTCTTGGTCAGTGAAGCAACGGCATCCATTACCGTCCTGTAGTCACCAGAACCATCCTTTGCCACCACGACATCCACCCTGGAAGATGCCGGATTCCATGATGCTAAGATGCCCTGGCCCGGACGCTGATCAGCTACTTCTTTCTGCCTCCTGTATTTATGACGATATCGAAATCCCTTTGATACTGCCGCTCTCTCATCCAGTTCATCCAGCCGCAAAGCATTTTCCACATAAACATAGTAATAAGCCAAAGCATCATTCAGCAATCTAGTCAAGTTGTGAGCTCCAATAAAAATCTTCGGATCGTATCCTAACCCATCCAAACAAGTCCTATGATTAGTAAGCACACCGCTAAGCCAAGCGAGCCTATCGTCATTGTCGCTGCTGCTGGTCATGCTATTCGTGCTAATCAAGTGTGCAAGCCGTGAGTCAGACTCCTCATAGAGCTGAGCACAGTCAACAAAAGCAGGCACACCAATACCAGTAATATTACTGTTGAGGTAATACGAGGAGGAGGAGGAGGCGGTGGTAGCTCGCTGTAGCGACCAGTCCTTTGCTTGAAGCACCGCAGCGCGAGCAGATTGAAGGAGCACTAGTCCTGTTCTTAGGTCTTGTTTGGATGAGACAGTAGAATAAGCTGTAGCAGCCATGGTTGCACCTGCTAACAGCAAATGGAGTAATAGGAATACTGAGAGAGTATACGACATTCTTGGCGGTGGAGGTGGATATTCAGGAAGAGAAGAAGAGGAGCGCATAGTATATGAAGCTAACTACCCAGCTAGCTTGCCAAATGAACTTTATTGTTGGAAGTATATAGTTTTCTCATGTGGTACAAGTAACATTGTAACAACAGTATCGTTACCAGGGAAAACCGACACGTAGTGTTCATGTACATATATTCTTCGAAAGAATACTGGGAGAGCAAAGCAAAAGGACGACAAGCGTAGCCTACCTACACACATTGTCAATTGCATTGGCCAAGTGGTTCCAAAATGTCACTTGATCAGCGGCAAATTCCTGCGTGTGCAAATGTAAGTGGCTTGGGAGAACAAGCATCCAGCTTGCTCAACTAACGGGAGAGTACTTGGTGCCCCAAGATTAAGATTTTGGCTCGTGTATGTTGGAAATTATGGGTTTTGAATCCAAGGTTGATTAATGTTTGATGTAGCATTCGAGTCGATTGTCGAATTAAAACAAGTTTGGGATTAATATAATCAATGTTTCGTGTAGATTAATTTTATATATTCATATTCTCAAAATCTATTTAAGGTGAATGAAAAATTATCATACAAATGACACAGTACTTATATGATCAATGCGTGAATTGATTAATATTATTTATTAAATATGTTATTTAATCAATGTCATTGTCATATAACGAAAAGGTGCCATGTCATCTTCAAATCAACCAATGAGTGTCATCTTTCCTATAAAAAGATCCATGTCTCTTTCTTTCGAATACACGGAGAAAAGTTTTCCTCTTTTAAAACAGAGCAAAATCTTTGAATCAATAGTTCATTGCATTCAAGGTTTTCAATCATCGAGTTTTAAGAAGAAAGTTCAAGACATCAAAAAGTATGTCTGAAACCCTAAATTTGAAGTATTTTATTTTGGACTTGTAATCGTTGTATCTTGGAGGTGAATTCCGTTACGTTTGTGAGCATCATTACGGGAAAAAGTTGTCTTAGGGACAGTAAATCCAACTCACGTCTCAATTAGATTTATTTTGAATTGATTTTTTCAAATTTCTTGTTTTTTGTGATTCTATGTTTTGTGATTCTACTCTTTTTTTCTCATTCTTTTCCTATAGCACTAAAAAAGTAAATAAATATCATTTTTATAAATAAATATTTAAATATATATATATATAAGTTTTAAATTAAAATATTATATATTTTTTATGAGATAGAAAAAATATTAACTTGAAAAATCCAAAAAACAAAAATCGAAATAGAAAATCATGTCAAACAAACCATGTCCTTTGTAGTCCAGATGCCGAGAATCATTTGGTTTGCTTGACTGGAACTAGGTTCAAAATGGGCTTCATAGGCCCAGTTTTCTCTCACTCTATGGCATCTGCCTCCGTAAGGCCGTCCGTTTCCGTTCTCCAGACTCCAGCGAGCGTGGGTGACCAACTCCAGGAGGACTCCATTTCTGGTTTCCCCAATTTCAGCCGAGACAGTGAGAGAGATAAACACTGTTTGATTGATAATGGCTGCATCGCAGCAGTCAGTCAACATCAAGGCGAAAAGATAAGGAAAAAAAAAAAAGGAAAGGGGATCTGTGCGTTTTAAATTTCGCCGATCCTTGGGGCATGGAGTTACAGGAATCTGGCTGGGAGGAATTGAGGAAGGAGGCGCGGAAAATCGAAGGCGATCTTGATGTCAAGCTCTCTTCTTATGCTAAACTTGGCGCTAGGTTTTCCCAATCAGGTCACATCTCTTCTCGTCCTGATTCGGGGATTCATTCTTCCACTGTACACTGTTGAATAATGTAGTGCTTGATGAACTTCGATGAACCCAGTCCCGAGATTCGGTCTCTCGGATCGCCACGGTTACTGTGGTCTACTCACTAGTCACTACATCTAATGAGTTAGTTGGCTCTTTGTTCGAATCACTAGGGCTTCGCTACTGGTCACGACGTTACTGGGTGAATTGAATGGCACTACAACAACAACACTGCTTGTGCGTTGTCGTTGTTAGGGTAGTTGATGGTGATCATTGTATTTATGCCTATGTTAATGTCAGTTAGAGTATGTTTTTTTTTTTTTTGGGCGGAGAAGTAAGGTGAACCTTGGAGAAATAATATTAAGTTGTGATAGTACGTCGCGAGAGACCACGGTTCCAACACCGGAAGTCACCTCTTTGAGGCAAGGCTGTGAACGATTGAATTCTGATACTCAAGAGTCAAAGATTCTTTTCCAAGCTTACCTTGGAGATTTTACCTCATTGCTTTAGCATCGGCTTCTTGCCTTCTTGGATAACATTGATCCCCATTTCTCGTGTACTATTTTTTGTCCATCTGTTTTTGCTACTACCAACCAGGTTATGTCGATAATGGATCACCAACCCTTGGCTCAAGTAGATCATGGAAGTCAATGGAAATGGAGATCCAGTCTTTGCTCGAGAAGCTACTGGATGTAAATGATGCTATGATCAGATGTGCAGCATCTGCTGCTCCAACAACGTCAGTTACTCAGAAACTGGCTAGGCACAGGGACATACTTCACGAGTTCACTCAGGTATACCTGGTGTTTGCATGATATGTGGCAGTTCACATAGTTCTGGTAGTCTTTGATCAATTTCAGCAGGTCCAATACTCGAGTAAAATAAAGGGTAGGGACCTGGGATGCTTGTCCTTTTCCATCGTCCCTTGAGCTTTTTCATCCTCAAGTGTAGTTCTCCATTACAATAGGGGCTTATACCCTTTATTATTTCAAATTAGATATTGAGGCTCAATGTTACGTTGTAAAGTATTATGATGGCTTAGAAAGTACACCAGAAAGGATTCAAAGATCTTATTGGATCTTCTCATATGAAGTTAAAAGTGATTCTATGGAACTGCACCCGTCTGTTCCACCACTGGTAGATTCTTGGATATTTGGCTTGGCATATGAGAAATGAGTAAAGAAACTAGCAATGTCTCTGGAGAAGGGTTTCAATCAGGATTCGTCAAACTGTGAATCAAATCGGACTCGGTTTTTCAAAAACCGAGTCGGTTCATCGATTCAGTCCAAGTGATGGGTGAAGGGTTAGGGCAATTCAGATAGTGAATCGGTTAGCTTAAAAAAACGAAACGGTTCGAATGATTCGGACCGAGTCAGTTCGATTCGTTGAACCATGGTTTCAATCTTTATGTTGCAGTATTTTTCACAGGGGTAGAGGCACTCTGATTATCTGACCATGGGCATTTAACAACTGTTTGGTTGGTGGAGAAGAAGGAAGGAGGAGGTACCACGGAGGTGGGGTGAGGGGCTAAAGAAACACCAGATTCCTAATATGTACCAACTGTAAAGCCTGAAGCTCTTGAACGACTGCCCTTGATTGGGTGCTCCCTAGTTCAAGAATTTAGCTGTCATCCCTCATAAAGGCTCCGATATGAAATTGCTATCACTCTCGGTTTAGGTCGAGCCTATGAGTTTACTTATTCTTCTCCAGTTATGAAGGACTAGATTATGGATTTCCATGTGAATTTTGTGGTTAAAGCTGTTGGTGAGATTAGATGCATGCTTGGACTACACAATTGAACATCATTTTGTGGCATGTTAGTCAAACGTGCTCCTCTAGATTTCACATGCCTGTGAAATTTTTTTCCTTTCTCTGGACCCTTCCTAGTAGTTCCCTCTTATCTGTGCAAATGCAGCATTGCATAAGATTATGGATTTATTTACTTTTCATTCTTTTAGTGTTCATTTCCTAGTAGCCACATCAGAAACCTGTGTATGTGAGAAAATGCCATTGATAGGAGATGAAAGGAGTCAAAGGACGTCTCCTCCTTTGTTTTTGATCTGTGCTCTTTAACTTTTTGTTTCACGCTCTGTACTTTTGCTACGTTGAGTTGGAAGTTTTATTTTTATTCTTATAGGAATTCAGACGAATAAAGGGAAACATAAATTCAATGAGGGAACATGCTGAGCTGCTTAGTTCTGTGAGGGATGATATAAGTGAGTACAAGGTTAGTGGCTTGTATACGTTATCTGATTTTCTATTTTCACTTTCTCCCACATGAGGTGGATTCCAAATTTCTAATTTGCCGCCTCCATGTAGGCATCGGGGAGTATGTCGCCTAAAGTGCAGATCCTACGTGAAAGAGCTGCTATTCATGGTAGCATATCTCATGTAAGCTCGAAATCGCTCTTTTAACATCAGCTGTGATAGCTACTTTCTGTGAGGAATACCAAAACTCAAAGTTCAATTCTAGTATTCTTTTTCTTATAGAAAAAGGATACACTGCGTGCTTAATTTGACTCTTGAAGCAATCGTTTTTTGGGATGTATGTGGACCTGTCACCTTAAGTTTCAGGTTTCATTCACAAATCGGCCTACTTTTTTTTAATTTTTTTTTTAACAATCAGCTAATTATTTCTGAAAAACACAGTTGTCTCTTTGCTTGATGTGAAAATAGCTGGAGAGGAGCTCTATCTTTAGGTTGCAAATTATCTCTGGTACAGAGGCTTGGTGCCACTGACATGCCAAAACAGCTTTGAATTTGGGGGAAAGGGACGCTCTTCTTGTCCAGATTTAAAGATGAAGTAGTAGATTTGGCTTGCGAAATTTATGTAGCATGTTGCTCGCAGGAATTTGGTCTGTTGCCACTTAAAACAAAGGTTCCTCGAAACTCATGTGTAATTAGGTGGCTTGATAAATTATTTGACCAAAGGAGGATGTTAGATGCACTCTCTTTGGCACTCACCAATCTTTACTCTCTGTCATTGGATAACCAACTGTCGTCCTCTGTGTAATTTGGTAATCAATCCCCATAAGTTCACCGCTAATGCATCCATGTTTTAGGAGGAGTATCGGCGTATCACTAGTTTTTTCCTTCGACAAAATTTATCCTCACGTGGATGGGCAGATGATTACCTATTAGCTCATCAGAAATCAGTGGACCATGAGCAATGATGTTCTCTTTTTTCTTTTCTTTTTTAAATCAGACTGGTGTGAATTGTTTCTTTGTATCTAACTTGGCACATGTTCTGTTCATATCATTTCTCATTTAGTATTATATCCGACTCTTGTTTGAATTATCTAATGGAAAAAATTATTCTACTACAATACAGTGCCATTTCATCACGGATTATGTAGTAATTATTCTTCCTTTGCTCAAATGATTCTGTTGACACGACATCTTTCAGATAGATGATGTGATAAATCAAGCTCAAACAACTAGGGTGGCGTTGGGATCTCAGAGAGCATTGTTTGGAGATATTGGAGGGAAAGTCAAGATACTGGGTGAAAAGTTCCCTATTATCCACGGCCTACTTGGTATGGAACCAGTGCGTGTATGGATCATCACTCTTAATGTGGTCATGGATGCTAGAAAATAACTTGTAGCTGGTATTCGCAGGTTCAATCAGAAGGAGGCGTTCCAGAGATACTCTCATCCTCTCAGCAGTTATTGCAGCCTGCACTTTGTTCGTGATTGTCTATTGGTTTTCCAAGTAACCTATAATTGATTCGCTGGAGCAGGAACTTATGTGTTGGTACATATTTCTTTTTTTCTGAGGGAACTTCAGTCCCCATTAATTTATTTGCTTGCTGGTTTATCATAGCTTGTCAGGCCAAAAATCTTTACTGGACAATTTGTAACTGAAATGAGAGTTTACCATGCATTACAACTACTTTGATAGGAGTTTCTCCCGCCTTGGGATCATCATAGGGTTTGCCTTTCTGCTGTTCTCATGTTGATACGCTTCTACTGCTATATGTGTCTACTCTGGCCAGATTTGATAAAAATTGCAGGTTCTGTAACCATATCTACTTATGTTGTGTCCGTGGATGACCTCGATAGCGGTGTTATTGGTCTGTCCTCTGTGGTGCTGAAGGTATGTGGTTTTGCTGGCCATCGATCTTGGTTGATGAAAATTTTTAAGCTGCTGCAGTCGATGGTTCAGTTGGCCTTTCAACTGGGGAATGCTGAACAACTGCCTCAGGAAAGAAACTTTGCAATTCAAGCCTTGGAACTGATACGCTCTGTAACACCAAGTAAACACTCATAAGTACATAGCATGCAACATTTTGACGTCCGTTATTGTCGAGGCAAAATTTGATTCATGTCGTGGGACAATAAAAAAAGAATGTATTATGTGTAAATTTATTATGAAATGTCAATAATTAATTAATTTAAATATTTTAATTATATATATATATATATTATGAGATAATCAAACACCAATTATTATAGAAACCAAACTTTGTATCACGGGCGAAACTATCATATTCTTAATTTGGGTGAATGATCCCACTGGATTTGGACTTTTGTGTTAAGTGTTTCTAAAGTTCTCTTAGAAAGTGTTACTACTTACAGTACTATTTATGTTTGTTTGATTCCATTGAAGTCCAATTTTCCTTCATGAATTTATGAATATAGCATTTTGCCCACGGTGATGCTTGGGTCTTCCTTGCGTCTCTTTTTGTATCCATGTGTATTAAATATTGAAAATTATGTAAATGTTGTAAACATATGGGATCGAAGAGGATAATATTACGGATTTGAAGAATATATGTCATGACACATACAAGTTTAGATATGTTTAATAAAAATCAATGGTCAAGATAAAACATGATGAAGAAATGCATTTTGAGATAAAAAATTATTAATTAAAAGACCCGTTAACATCAAGTTTATCCAAATTTCAAAACATATCCATCACAATCATTTAATTTTATCAATTGATCTTTAATAGACACCTCCATTTAATTATGTCATAACATAAAAACGTTTCTTCGAAAATATTAAGCAATGTTTATTGAGTTTAGTTATATATTTTTGAAAAGGCCAAACATAATTGGAGATACTCTCAAGCATAAATACCTTTTTTTTGTTCAACCAATAATTGTCTAAATAACACAATGTTTGTACCTTTAAAAAAAATTAAAAAAATTATCTAAAACATTTGGGACAAAGAGAATATTGATATTATAACATTTATATATTTTACTTCCATCATTCCAAAAACATATGCGGCATATTTTTGTTTTAAATTTTTTATAAAAAAATAATATTATTTTATATGTTTAAAAAATAAATGAAATATTTGAAATTTGATTGATTTTTCATATGAGAATGGTTTTTTATACTCCCGTCAACATCATAGCTGGTGTGACGGCGTCGTTGAATTCCACGAACCTCGACGACAACGACCAAGATGGGATCCAAATCGACATGGGTCGGATCGAATTCGGTCTTGAATCGAGCGGTGACGGTCCACGTCTTGGCGTACCAAAACCCTAAATCGAAGCAGCCCTATTCGAAACCTCCTTTCGATCGGAGCTCGTTGGTGAAGAAATGGTATTCGAAATCGCTTAGGGTGGAATCGATACTCGATGCCTCGACGATCGGACGGAGGATCGAGTTGTGGTGTATTTTACGATTTTGAGGGGGATTCGGAGGAATGTTATGCGGTGAGGTTGGGATTGACTTTGAGAGCATTGTTTGAGAATTGGTATGTGGTGAGGTTGATGTTGAGAACACTGTTTGGGATTGAACCGTGGAGCACTGTTTGTTTTTTGGGATCGAATTGGGGAGCGCTGATTGTTTTTGGGATTGAACAAGGAGCACTGTCGACTTCTACGTCCACTCCGACGATGTTCCGACGGTGTACTGTTGTTTCGATGACCGGCGTATTGTCGACTGCAACGATGTTCCGACGATATATTCTTGGTTTCAAGGACGGATGTGCTGTCGATTAGGGCTTGAGAATGTTTGTAATTATTATAATTTGATTGAAGTTTATATATTTTTTAAAAAAAATTGGATTTTCACATTTTAGACGATTTGATTAGTAATTTTTTTAAAAAAGTGTGATCAAATGGTTAATAGGACGGAAAAAATGATCAAATAATAATTTTTGTTAATAATTTATTTTCTTAAGTAAGAGAAATTCAGATCATAAAATGATTTTTTGAATTAAGTGAAAATAAATTTTTATTACATTATAAAATTTTATCAAATGCAACTTTAATTCTCACAAATTATAAAATCTATTATAAATGAAAAAAAAAGTGTATATCATGACATATATATTTGATAATTAATGAATGATAAAGATTAAAATATTAAAGATATATGATTAAGATTAAAACATAATATTCTAATCTCAATTTTTTTTTGTTTTAATCCGAATCGTTCATTTGTTATTATACATATTTATATTATTACATAAATGTTTTAAACCTATTATAAATACAAAAGAATATGTTAAACTTTTACATAACATAATTAGTTTTATTTTGATATCAAATTAGATTAGATTGATCTACCATTAATGATAACACTTCATTTAAATGATAACACATTTAATTTATTTGATTTATAACGATTAAACAAGCACAACCATCCCTCGAAGACATCCATACCTTAAACAGTCAAGCTCCTGAGGAGAAGCCAATCGTTTGTCGTGACTTCATTCTTTCTTTGGTACTCAAACCAGCCCCCGTCAGTCGAGGAGAGAACGGCTGAGCAGATCTGTGCATGTAACCTCGCTGGTGAAACGAACGAATCAGATCTCAGAAGAACAAATCGTCGATTGATTCCAGCGTTGCAGGGAACGATCAGAATCAGCATAGCATGTCTTTGGGCTATGCGGAGAAGCTTTCGGTCATTGAGGATGTGGGCAAGGTTGGAATGGCCGAGTTCTTCGACCCACCTCACCTTTTGCTTGAAAAGGTTAGGGTTTCGAGTTAATAATGCATCAATTGTGCCCGTTCATGCTACTATTGTATTTCCTTGTTCGAGTTGGTATATTTCGAATGAGTTGCCTTTGATATTTCGAAGTTATAAGGTAGAAACCTATGTTGCAGCAGGGTCATGATATGCATATGAGCTTGAATTATATTTTCTTTTTTTCTTTTTTCCCACAATTTGAATTGTTTTTTTTTTTTAATGAAATCCAGTATCTTTATGGATAATAGTAATGCTTGAATTGTTGGTTGTGTTGTGAGGAGTCAGATTATTTCCAATTTTTTTGGAGTTAGGGTGATATCCTATACCTCATTGTTCGATTGGCACCAATGTTCACTTTATGATGTTTTTAACTTTTTCAATTGTTGTTGAGTGTTTTAAGGTCATTTCAAGACTCTTTGTATAGATTCTTGCATTTTCAAGTGATTTGAGGTTGTTTTATGGTGTTTTTAAACTTTCTATCCAGTGTGCTTCATATATGATTTTTTGTTGTTAACTAAGTTGAAATTTGGATTAATTTTAGTATGGGTGTTCTGAGTTAACTTGTTGAGCATGGTGAGGAGTTCGATTTCGGTTTAGAGGTGATAGATGTTAGCACACAGAATAACATCCATTGGTACAATTAGTTATTGATATGAAAATAGAAAGGGAAGATGGATGCATTGCATGGCCTGATGCATTGTGAGATCGGTGTTCCTTGGGAATTGGGACCAATAAAATCAAATTTGTTAAATTGGTGGACTGTTTCATTATTTGTTTTGAGGCTGGCTATAAGCAAACTTCAATATTCTTTACTCAACAATGATAATATCTTTTGCAGGCTTGCTGATTATTATTGTGGAAAACTAATTATTTATATCAACCACCTTGGTGAAAAGTACAAAAACTCCAAGGCAATAGAGCCCTGTGAGGCTCTCCATTAAGTTGGTAGTTTTGTCTATGATATAAGTGCTATGTCCGTCACTTGTAGTATGGACATAACTCATTAGGAAATCTGAATATTGCTGCTACATCTAACAATTGTTTTTTTAGTGGTGTGAAAACTGAACAGCACCTTGTATTTCTTTAATATAAAGGAAAGTGCATGGGATTCTGCCTGACGAACAAGCCATTTGACTATTAACATGTTGTATATGATGTCATCGTAGGTTTTTTCATTGTTTTGGTTGATAGTGTTGAGATAATCCTGATAGCTCAATTTTCAGTGAGCAAAATTACTTCATCACGTTCGTCCTATTTCTTATAAATATCGAAGATGATGTATCTATCATGATGACACCTAGTTTCTATTTTGACATGGCAGATGGAACAACTAGCAAGGCTGATAGGGAAGGTTTGGCACAAGGAACTCAAACAAGTCACTTTATTTATTTGGATTTTTAGCTTTTCAAGATAAAAGTTTGTTTGTTTAATTGCAGAGTAAGCATCTGGTGGTGTTTACAGGTGCAGGAATTTCGACTTCTTGTGGTATACCTGACTTTCGAGGTCCAAAAGGAATCTGGACGCTTCAGGTAACCACTTGCAAAAGGAGAAAAAATAAAATAAAAGATGTTTGATAGTGTCTTATACCCTTATCCATGTTGTGATGTTTCTTTAGATGGTTAATGCATCTTTTTCTTGTTTTTAGAGAAAAGGCAAGGCCTTGCCGGAAGCTTCTTTGCCTTTTCACCGTGCAAGACCAAGTGCAACCCACATGGCATTGGTGGATTTGGAAAAGGCTGGTATCTTAAAGTTTGTCATCAGTCAGGTTAGTATCACATGGCCAATTAGTTGATGCCCATTAACTTTTTCAGACAGACTTGAAATATTTGACGATGGATATGGTTGCTTAATGATGTGTGCAAAATATATATACATCTAATAATGAGTGAGCAATATTGAATGGAGTAATAAAGTGATCAAAGTATCTTGTTCATGAGAGTTAGTTTTTAATGATCGAAATGAAAATAGTTATATCAACAAAATGTTACGACTTTAATGACCTATGCACAAACTAAAATTAAATATGGATTACGAAGTAGGAATATGCTAAAATACATGAACTAAGATAATACAGTAATTGTCTTCGGTCTTGCCTGTTCAATATAATTCCTATGATTTTTAAGGTCGAACTTATTCAAAAATATCTATTGATTTCTTTAAGGTAATAAATTTTTTCTCTTAACTGAAACTTTGACAACTACTAAACCATATTGCCTTTCGATTTTGTTTTGGGCGGTCCTAGTGACAGTCAGCTGTTACAGTTGTGGTGGCTTGGTGTGTGGCGGGAGGATGGGTGGTGGTGACTCTGTTGTGGATGGTTATAATGGGTGGCAGTGAGATAGTTGGGATGAAATGTGGAAGTTGATATTGTAAAATACTTAAACCCACATTAATAATGACACCAGGGGAGGTGGGACTTCTAGTGATGAGTTTAGTTGATGTTATTATCCAGATAAATGGGTTTAGTAATACAAGACCATTTCCCTATCAAATTATGGAATTATTGGGATTATTTACTCAATCTCTAATCGAATGTACCAAATATGACTATGTATAACGATCTTCAACCAAAAAAATATAAAAACATATGAAAAATTGTAGTCTTATTTCTCACAAGATTCAGAAGGGTGGGAACTTGTTGTTTTATAAAGAAAATCTAGGACAAAAGGATATTACAGAATGGGTAACTGGCTGATAGCTATACAACTTTATATTACATTATTGCCAAATGACTTTGGTTCTTAACGACTTTTCATGCAAGCTGCCCAATGTTGGCTAGTTATTCTGTAATTTGTGGAGTATTGTAGTTTGTGAAGTATTGTGTAGCCAATATGCCTTCAGTCCATCTATTTGCTGCCTGTTTTGTATGTCAACAATATCGGTTGTCTTGTTATTTAGCTGTTAAGAGTTTTTTTTTTTCAAGTACCAACAATCTTTAATTTTCATTTCAATGAACTGCTTCTATATTCTTCTAGAACGTTGATGGCCTTCATCTCCGGTCCGGGCTACCCAGGGATAAACTCTCTGAGTTGCATGGGAACTCTTTCATGGAAAAATGTCCTTCGTGTGGGCTTGAGTAAGAACTGTTCCCTGCACACACTTAAATGACATTTTAGTCTTGTCTTCCCACCCGATAACTAGTGTATAAATATCAATTTTCCATGTTTTCCCAAGTATTAATGATGCAACTCCACTAATATTAGTACTTGTACTCCGGAGCTCTCCGATTTTCCTTTCGATGTTGATCTTTGCTATTCTATGCAATATGTTTTGTTTACAATTTTAATAGAATTGAAAACCTGAAGGTATGTGCGAGACTTTGAGGTGGAAACAATTGGGTTGAAGGAAACATCAAGGCGTTGTTGTCATGTTGCTTGTGGAGCAAAGCTGAGAGATACCGTACTTGACTGGGAGGTAATTGTGTTTTTGAGACCAAAAAATAAAAAAATTGTGTTCTTTGTGCCAAAAAACTCTTAGATCCAAAAAGCTCCCTACTTGCGACTTGGCATGGTATGTTGTGACTTTTGGTATGGCATGGCATGTTGCAAAGAGAGCCAGTTTTGTGGCTCTTGTGGTGAATCTGGGAAAAATGCCTCCTCAATTACATAATTGATAGGTTTTTTTTTTTTTTTTTTTTGTTTCCTAGGATGCATTACCCCTTAAAGAGATGAACCTTGCAGAGAAGCATTGCAGGATGGCTGATCTGGTGTTATGCTTAGGAACAAGGTAGAAACTCACGGTTCCTTCTCTCTGTGCATGTTTCCTGAAACATATTCTATCTTTTACTTTCAGGCGTTGGCATTTACACCCTAAAGTTGGGAAATATACATATGAATCCCTTGTATTTTGAGCATATCTTTATCTTTTTGCACAAAAGCCCTGAAATTTGTTCCACAAACCTTCATTGATTGGGGGTTACTTGTATATTTCAAAACTATTGGGGTCATATTGCTGCCATTGCTTACAATTACAAGGGAGTATTGTGTAACTCTCCTCTCATTAAATGATTATAATAGGAAAATATAAGGGATGCTTTGTTTGTTAAACAAGGATTTATCAATTACTATTAAGGTAGCAAGAGACATGTAATTTTGCTTGAGAGTCTAGGATTAATCATAGATCATGCTTTTTGTTCTTGACTTGACTGTAGGATTTTTTTTCTTTTTTTCTTTGAAAGATTGAATAGGTGATATGATTGTTTGAGAGCAAGTGAACGATTTATCTTCTTCTTTATATATATATATATAAGTTAAACCAGTAAACCACATATATAACCCTAATCTAATTTTTTACTGTGATAATAAGAATTTGCATTAAACCAATTTATAAGCCATTATATGAATGGGAAGATTTCACCTTGCCTTTAGATTTGATATCGTAGGAGAGATTGATTTGATGTAACCTATGTAGCAGCGACTTTGACACACGATATGATACACGATACGGAACCAGCGACTCGTCAATTCGCTAAAAATGGAAATTTTGACATGGCTGATACATCTTGAGTTTTTAACATTTAATGTATATTTATAATCGTGTCTAGGTATATGTTTATATATTGTGATAAATTTATTTTCATTAATTAGTAAGAATATATGATATATTAAAATGGTCATATGATCAGGCTAATTTATCACTATGACCATTGTACCACTAGAAAATGACTAATGCTTGTTTTAATGGTTCACTGCTCCAATATTGAAAAAATAAGATAACCTTGAATTCAAGCTATATGTGCAATTGAATAGGCATGAACACAATATGACGTCACAAGCAACAAAGTGGGTGAGGGAAATTGGAGAGACAAAGATGGAGAGAGATGCATCTTAGATAACGTGTTCACAACAATCTATACCTAATTTTATTTTATTATTATTTCATTTTTTCTTATGATTTATTAGTCTCTCATAATTAATATTTTATTTCTTTTAAATAACAAATTCTTCAACATATGATAGGGTACGTGCACAGAAGTGTCGGGAATATGCTCGAACGTGTTTGGCATGTGTTTGAAAAATAAAAGAAAATAATTCAAAAATAAAGAATAATTCTGACACGCCTCGAGGACGTTTCGCCACATGTCGAAGGAGTGTCGGTGTCGGGGAAGTGTCCGACACAGATATGAAGGCTCTTTTGAAGTGTCGGTGCTTCACAGGACATAATCGACTCCTTCCTTTTTATGCAAGTTAAACCAGGAAACCACATGTATAACGCTAATCTAATTTTTTAGTGTGATAATGAGAATTTGCACTAAATCAATTTATAAGCGTAAGCCATTATATAAATTGCAAGAGTTCACCTTGCCTTTAGATTTGATATTGCAGGAGAGGTTCAATCATATCCATTTGACGTAACCAAAAGCCCCCCTCCCCCGCTCCCTACATAATTTTCATACCATCCCCTTAAAACTCGCAATTTATATTACTCCCTCTTATAACATACCATATGTAAAGTTTACCCCTTGCGTAAATTTTGGTGGAGTTGTTTAGAACAGAGATTAAGAATATTTTGTTTGTACCGCGTGCATAATGGCACAGACAGGAAACTAGTTTGCATAAGTTTTAACCTTATTTGCTTGAGATGGGATGCTAGTGCTATACTCTCCCACCAGGAATGTTTATTTTAAGGCTATAATATGATTTGTTGAATATTCTGCTCTACTAGGTGATTTGTTTTTATCTTCAGGCCTATTTTGTGGAGACGCATTGATTATCTTACCGGTTTGTTGAATGATTTCTCTTTGGCAGTTTGCAGATTACTCCAGCTTGCAACTTGCCTTTAAAATGCCTCCGAGGAGGAGGGAAGATAGTCATTGTGAATCTTCAGGTACACTTTTAATTAAATGCATTTTTCTGTATGGAGGACCGAACAACATGATCCCTTCATGTTGATTGTGGGAAATTACTAGCATTCCATCTATGCTATGAGTGACTATATTTGTTGATTTTCAGTTTATAGTTTTGGTATGACTTATTCAAAAAACTATTCCCATTTCTGAAGATTTTCGGATAAAGAAGTTTTTTCCTTGATAAGTTAATGGGAAATTAGTTTTTCCCCTGATATACATGCAAAAATGAAAAAGCATTAGTACAAAACGAAAAATAAAGGCCTTTGTGTGAATATATGAAACTTAATGTCCAAATTCTCTGAAAGTCCCTTTTTGCAAAGTTCTTTTCCCAAGTCACCCCATCCTTTATTTCCCAATTTGCCTCTTTTATTCAACGTAACCCTGCCCCCCTTCACTTTCAGCAAACCTAAATCACTTTTTTTAGAATATTAAATATTAAATAATGTTATTAGATCTAATAGATATAATTTTTCTTAGTTTAGAATACTTAGATATGTTGTTTTCTAGTTATCTTATTTCATATTGTAATCTTTCCATATCGTAATTTTTATATATCTTGTATTTGACTGCTCTATAAATATATGGGGTATGTTTTCATTAATAAGATTATATAATTCTCCTCTCATATTTTATTTCATAACAACACTCTCTTCCCTTTTTAATCCCTTTGTCCTCTTGCTGCTTCACCTACATCTCCTTCCTCGTCCTCTCTCTTTTAGAGTTCGGTGAAAGAAAGTCACTCATTCATGAAATTGGGAAATTTTTGACAACTTTGATGTTTTGTACATGGTATTTGTTCTCTAAAAAGCTTGCTTGCTATTGTAAACTCTTCAGCATTTGTTGCTTTACTACCTTTAATTTGCTCATCCATAGAAAACTCCCAAGGACAAGAAAGCAAGTCTGGTGATCCGTGGGCTTGTAGATAAGGTACTGCACTTCCTTTCTTAATTTTAGCAAGGAGCTTCATTTTGTATTGCTTATTTTTTACAGTGAAAATACTAACAAAAGTGGCTTTTCCCTTTGAAAAGAGGAAAAATTTAGATGACTTGCTAATCTGAATTGGCGCAGGTGATTGCAGGTGTCATTGGCCATCTTCACTTGCGGATTCCTCCGTTTATTAGAATCGATCTTTTTCAAACCTTTCTGACGCAAGTCTTGAGTTCAGGTAATTTCTTTAGAACTTTGTGCCTCGTATTTTTAGTTTTATCGGTGCATGGATATGTTTTTGTAAGCAGATCATATTGGGTTCTGCAAGTAACAAATTTTGGTTGTTTTTACTTTTGTATTGTTCTACAAAAACTAAAAGCATCTTGATGAAGACCATGAAGATCCTCTGACAAAGTCTAAGGTGCACTGTGACTAGTCGGCTGACCATCTTAATTTTCTTTTTATCCTAGATAAAAGATACATAAATTGGAACCTGAGGATCGCAAGTGTACATGGACAAAGAGCTCCATTGTCATTCATTAAACATGTCGAGGTAACTGATCTTTATCTGCTAAGTCTATAATGATCACTCTGATACTATTTGCTCTCTCGTGAATTGCTAGTATTTGAAGGAGTTAGGTTCATGACAAGAACAGGATCTCCCAGATGTGGAAATTGGCACCACTTGCATTCGACCTGGTTAATCTATAACCAATTATTATTGTTAGCTAATCTAATGGAATGGTTTGAAGAATATTTTTACATTGCTTACAGTTTTGATACTATCGTGCTGTTAGTCAACTCTTGTGGGTGATATTAATATATGCCACTAGGAACGGCCTCTGCAGTAAAACTTGCTGTTAATCGATACTTGCTGAAAATGCTTTGTTTTCCGTCTCTTATTTCATTGCATTGTAGGTTTTATTCCCTGACAGGCAAGACCTGAAATCGGCCCTTCTACACAAGCAACCATTTGTGCTGAAACGGTAGATTTTGAGCTATATGAAGTATGAAGATCTGCTTTCTTGATGTATTTCCCTAGTCATCTTGTTCTTGAGTTGCAGGAGATGCATGAGGAATACGGAACCATTTGAAGTAATCTTGAAAATCAACTTCACCGATGGCTGTCAGTGCCCCTTTATACAGATCAAAGTTTCTGTTAACTTTAAAGTAAGTTGTTCTGGTATATTCATTTCTAGTATCACTGTAGTAGTTATTTTAAGCTATCGACTATGATAAGCTCATTTCAATGATGACAACTGAAAAAAATAGGCTTAATAACAAAGTGCAGACCAGTAAATATATACAATGCAAGGTTGCTGATGCAACTCAGACTCGATCACAAAAGCGCCTATGGTTGGTATATTGTAATTGGTAAATTAAAATACCAAAAGGGTTTATGGATTGTGTGTCTTGACACGTCGTGTGTTGAGTGTTACAATAATTGTTGAGATTAAAACAACACAAAGGGTTTAGATTTAATTGCTATGTTTTAATCTCAGATTTAATATGTTTCAATCTCATTATTTTTACAATTAGCACTAGACTCATGGTGTGTCAACACACAGATTCTATTTTCCCACACCAAAAGTAATAAATCATATATATATATTAAATGAGAGGCTAATTTAATGTTGTACGTATGAGTTAGTTATAGTTTTTCGATTTGGTTTGTCAATCACTTGTTTTTGGCAAACCTAGCATATCAAGCAGACACCGAACGGGTTTAACATAAAAGGCCATTTTATCCACTGGTATCTGATACTTAACCATTCAAAATCATATTGAATTTCAACCATGCAGTTTGTCAATTCCATCATCTCCATATGGAGTTTATTAGAGCTTTTTGGTTGCTCTCATACGCTTTTGATATTGTCCTCAGAGCTGATCCTCGAGATATCCATGCAGGTCTCAAGGAAATGCCTCACCTATGACAAAGATGCGCTCATTCAAAAGCTAAGAGAAACTGTTGTCCAGGATTCTCAGTGTGGGCAGTACAGAGTTGTGGATATGAAGGCAAATTCATCCCCCATGTCCGATGTCACGACTTATGCTGTAGTCACCAGCCTAACCACTTATGATAAACTATGTACTGTATCAAATGCTCTTGCTTCTGATGGGGAGGTGAGAATCAAAGATGAAAGTGATGTCACCACTTGGAAAACATCTAACCAGCAGATAAGAAAGCGGAAGCGCAGAGTAGGTAGGTAGTAGATATCCAGGCTAGTTCTTTTCTACATTAGTCTGTTCCTGTGATAGGATTAGAATTTTTACAAGGATAGTAACGATGGCAAGGAAAATAGAGATCAATCTTGTTATTTCAGGGATGAGTGAATTTTGTTTAGATGTTTTATGCCCACATGATTCTCTATACTGCACAGCAAGAAGCTTCTAAATAGCTTTTGATTGCATTGATGTAATTAGCAACTCATCCTTTACAAGGATGTGCGTTACTTTGAAGAGCTGGATGAAATATGTCAACTGTAGATTCTATCTTGAGGGTGCACTATCGAGTTCAGGTTCTCAACACTTTGGCCTTTGATCATTGTCTATTATGATATCCATTTCAGCTGTGATTTTTTCTTGAATACTTTATTAGACTAGGGCTCTATTAGTCCGGTCTAAATAGGTCGGGCGTCGAGCAAGCCAATGGAAACACAAGCGCTACACTGACGAGAAAATATCTTCAGCAAACGACTTGAGGTATGATCTTGGACATCTGTTCTGAAGTCCGTAGAATACTTAAATAGGGGAATCGATGAGGAAACTTAATGTTAGTTCCTTGGGTTCGTGAGACAATATTTCACTGCCTCGAACCATGTATGGTTACTACTAATTCATCATTTATATGCTATTTTCTCAGTTAAAACATTTTGATTTTGTACACGTATTAATATGTGTATAACGATGATTAAACATAATTTTTATAATTTTATTATGAACTGTTTCATATGGTTATATATTTTAACTTAATAAAATGTTATGAAATAATCGGACGTAATTCGATATAAAAATGATATTTATATTTATGTATATAAAATGCATGTGCGTCATCTCGTGAGACGAAAGTCAAATGGAATAAGATTTGTAAATTTCATAAAATTTGAATGTATTTTTATAAATATAAATATTTGAGATGATTTTTTTTTATAAATTTTTAAATTTTGAATTGTTTATATGTATAAATCCCTTATATTATAGAGGCCACGCTCCTTCCCAATTGCAGCCGCATCACTTCACCTACAAAAAGAACACCTCTTATAATTATGAACCACATATGGCCTAGAAATCCATAAGCTACACATGTTAGGAAAAAGGCAGCGAGCGCTGCACTCAAACCTCTATGTCCTCTATATCGATTAGTCTTCCATCTTCGTAGAGTACTGGACAGACCACCAAATATTGGCCTCGTATAAGCATTGTCGAACCTTCTTCAATAGTGATGGACAGTGTACACAAGTCTCTCTGACAGCATGCTCAAACTATCCTTTGCCCGAGTTAGATTCAAAATAAAATTTTTTATTAAAATAAATTATAATATTTATTAAATTAAAATATTTTAAATAAAATTATAATACTATCTTATTTTAATTTTTTTAAAAAAAATATTAAAATATTTTTATTATTTATTTTATATCACATCAATTCATCTTATTATTTTTTTTATTCTCTCTCCTTACATTCACACGAATCAAAAGACAAATTAACCTTTATAATGAAAAATAATACATAGATAGATTATTGTGTCAAATTAATTGATTATAATTTTTTTTAGAAGAAGATAATAAAACCTTTTCACTGTCTTTTAATATAAAAAATATTACTTCTTTAGTCCCGAGTTAAATATAACAATTTGAAAAAAATTTAAAGATAAATATTGACATAATTTTTCTTACGTTATTAACACCACAAATAGAATTTCTCAAAATATATGTTGAATAATACAATGATGTTGAGTGTTATATATAATATGAGACAGAGGGAATATTTCTTTTGTCCTGATTTATTTGAAACATTTTGTTTGATCAGTCTCAATTTATTTATAATATTTTTTTCTTATTTGGTAATCAATTTATATTAATATAATTAAACTATCTCATCAATTTTTTCTTCTCATCCTTCTCTCCTAAATCTCATTTACGCATCATTATTATTAAAAAAAATATTCTTTTTTCATCAAATTTCATAAAAATTAAACACACATATAAAATTACGTGTTGAATCAAACGATTGTAATTAAAATAGGAGAGAGGGAATAAATCAAATTTTCATTATATCCATTGACTACTTCTCAACTGTTATATTAAACTTCATTTCCACAAAAAAAAAAAATTTATTTATCAAAATCTATATAAATTCCCACACCCGTTAAAACATTTTGATTAATATGAAATGAAAAAATATATTTTTTAAAATGCTTTTACATATAACCTTATGAAATCCTACAAAATTATAAAAAATTATTTCAAATCATCATATTTATAAAAACATTCCTTAGAATGATATGATTATATGTATACTTTAGTCTGAACGAACATACCTCAGTTATATTGGTGTAATTTTCCGTTCCGCTTATCCACGAGCCTTGGAAAAAAAGACTCGTCAGTCCTCATGCCCGACTCTGTGGTTTTCAGCCGGAGTAAAATTGAACGCTGTTCAAGTTTCATTCACCATCCAGGGTTTCAGTCTTCGATCTGCCGCCAAAATCCTCACTCAAATTCACCCGTGCCTCTTTCCCCTTCTCTCAATATCACCAAATCTCCCTATCGCAATGGAAATCGAGGAGGAGGAAGACCAAAATTCTTCTCCTGACGAAGACGATCCCTCGAATTCCGACAAAGATTTCGACGAAGACGACTCTGCTGATGCAGATTTCTCCGGCGACGCCTCTGTCGCTGATGGGGCTGAAGACAGCAGTGTTCTGATTACCGACGATGCCGAGACGAAATCAGCAAATGTTGCTGCCCTTGTTAGGTATTGACGCGATTCCAAGTGGGGAATGCATTGTGTGTGGTTGTGTTTCTAATGAATGTGCATTGACCTGGCTGGTCCATTTGGGGGTTTTCTCCAATCTGTGCTTTGTTTCATATCTATACTTTTGGAATGTGTGTTGAAAATTGTCTTAATAGTGCACAATCCTTCCCTGTTTAGAGATCCTAAACTCTCAAATTATGTGAGGAAACAATCTATCTAAATGGGGGTAAGACTCACATATTAAGTGGGTACATTCCTTTTCTTTCACTTAACCCATTAACACCATAAACCCCGTAAGTAATAAACATAACTGCTCATTACTAATTAACCAAGCAACTAACTAATAGATCAAAAGATAATCTTATTTAAAAAGACAGGGTGTGTTTTCCTGGGCTTAAAGTTGATTTAACCAACTTTAAGCCAAATTTTAATATTGATGAGAGTGTTTTTCTAATTTTTTTTACTGCAACTATGAGCTGTTTTTTCTGCTTATTGACGTAAGCCATTTCAAATTGTTGTTCTCGCCTTAACGTAGAAATCAAAACTGTTTTTGACAAATCAAAATAACATAAATTTAATTATTTACCAAACACTAAACAACTTATAATAAAGGTACAAACTTACAATTAGGTACAAGTTATTACGATAAGCCATAAACATCTATGAGAATTTTCTATCAACCCTGCCAAACGACCCCAAAATCTTTTCATATCAGTGTAGGTGTTCTATTTGTGTTTGGGCTTTCATACTGTTGTTTTTTTCTCCCACTCCACTCGAGTATGTTTTTTTGTATTAATAATGAATACATGCTACAATTTTGATTCGATTTGCATTTGTTTTTTCGTTTCTTGATTTTTGGATAAAAGAGGAAGTCTTGTAGTGAAGAGGCAGGCATTGCTTCCACGAGTTTTGTCAGTATCAGTAGGAGCATCATTTGCCAGGAAGCCGTTTAAGCCACCATGCTCTGAAGGTTATGATTCTCACAATGAAGAGTTACGTCGGCGCCTTTGGACTCGTAAGCGATTTATCCCTTGGAGGCCATCAATGCAAGCCTCGGTTCCAGCAACCTGTAGTTTCGATCTTTACAAACCTGTAGGGGAAGATGGTGAGGAGGAAGACATAAGCTTGCCTCCTGGGGTCGAGCCTCTGATTTTGTGGCAACCTGAGGGAGCTGAAGACGGAGATTGTGGAAAGGCTCCTATTGTTGTTGAGGCCTTGCTTTCTCGTTACCTTCGACCCCATCAAAGGTAATTTTGTGTAACGTGTAGTCATGTATCTATTCAGGGTTTTGTTGAGGTTAATACCAATGTTATGACAAGATTCATGCTTCTCTAGTTTGAAGAGGTATGTATCAGTTCGATGATACATCTATATGGATGGTTTTTCCCACTAAGTTGAAGATGCTTTGAGACGAAATATGTGCTCTTCTTGGCTTTATAACAGTAGTTATTACAATGTAAAAGTTCAAGCATTCAAACTGTATGAATCAAAGGCTTTAATATCTTTTTTTGAAAATTTTCTGTTAAATGCCTAATGCTTACTTCAACCACATAGTTAATGATGAAATTCGTTTGTTCACTCTTGAGCTTTGATATTCTTTTCCTTGTTCTTTCTGCCTTCTTACAGAGAAGGAGTTCAGTTTATGTTCGAGTGCATCTCTGGATTGCTGAGCAATGCCAATATCTGTGGCTGCATTCTGGCTGATGATATGGGGTAAGTTTTTAGTTAGTTATTGCAATGACAAACTTTTACCGTAGAAAAATGGTGCATCTAATCTTATGACGTCTTACCACTGCTTGAGTTATGCTGAAACTAAAATATGCAGTTTGGGGAAGACCTTACAGTCGATCGCATTACTATACACCCTTCTTCGACAAGGTTTTGATGGCAAAGCAATGGTTAAGAAAGCAATTATTGTTACTCCTACCAGTTTGGTTAGTAACTGGGAGGCAGAAATCAAGAAATGGGTGGGAGAAAAACTTTGGCTTCTTGCTTTATGTGAAAGTAGCCGTGATGATGTGATCACTGGAATTATAAGTTTTGTCAGTCCTCTCAGCAATCTACAGGTAACATTTGGTAAATTCATGGTTAACTTAGTCATTTGATGGACTAATATCAGTTTGTAGCTTACAGATCCTCCCATTTGGAATCATGCAACTGCTTTTGGTTTGATAGCAACATTTTGATGCAGGTCTTGATTGTTTCGTATGAGACATTTCGCCTTCATTCGCAACTTTTTGGCCAAAGTGGTTCTTGTGACCTTCTAATTTGTGATGAGGCGCACAGATTAAAGAATGACCAGACTATAACTAATAGGGTAAGACTTTTGGATACAGGAGATTTCCTTGTATTATATGCTGCAAAACAACCGTCTTTATTTTTATTTGCAGTTCTACCATCTCTTTTGAAATTTTGAATACTGTGAAACTAGGCATTGGCTACTCTACCTTGCAAGCGCCGCATACTGCTGTCAGGTACACCAATGCAGGTAATAAAAGTCAGTTATGCCTCATGCATGAGAGTCGCATTGCTATCTCCCTCAAAATTGCAAAATCCTACGTTGTATTATTTTATTCTTTCTTTCCCCCCCCCCCCCCCCCCCCAGAATGACCTTCAGGAGTTCTATGCTATGGTGAACTTTACGAATCCAGGGATCCTAGGTGATATTGCTCATTTTCGTCGTTATTATGAGGTAGGGCCATATTCTATTCTTGATGATATAATTGCATAAGTTTTTCATGACATTTATAGGCTATTCTCATAACTTTAAATGCATGACTTACACTAAAAAAGCAAACATCACCTGTTTCTTGTAAAATTTTTAATTTAGTTTATTTCGACTTTGTTACACCGTGGAAGGAGTGAATGTGGATGCTAGAAGACAAATCGCATAGTCAATTAATAAGGGCATAGAGTTAGGATTTCTCCGGATTTCTTGCCTGTGGGATTAATGAAACATCCAGAAGGCAAGCTCCCTTGGTATTTGATTGTTACTTATGGTATTGTTTTCATTATGAAGTTGATTTGGATTGTTGAATTTGAAATGAACTGTGCTCAAGGTTTTGATCATGTTGATTTCATAATAAGAATGACTAAATGACAGAGTTACAAACATAATCTATGTCAACATTTTTAAGCGTCAAAGATTTCAAGATGTTGTAATGTGTATATGATTCAAAACTGCCGATGAAACTGTTTATTATACATCTGGTGGGATTTATTGCTAAATTTACCGAGGCCAGGTTGTTTGACTGACAGCCTTTTAAATGTTTTTGGAACACTGAACATAAGTTACTAAAAGGCGACATGCATGGTTTGTGACGCCGTGTGGTTAGTGTTGTCATGCATTCTGTGGGGTTTTTTGCTCGAATCACACTTTGTAATGATGTTCATGGAATATGGTGTTAACTGAATATAAGGAAAAGCACACCATCACCTTTCCTAATCAATTTTCCAATTACTATCAGCTGTCTAATCAATATTTCTGATATGTTGACGTATGAAACACAATGGAGGTTATTGTCTCTTGTAGCTTAGTAATAGTAACTCCAAATATGAACTAAGAGCTCCGAAGTTCGTCCAAGGACAACCTTGGTGTTTACTTCATGTTAGAAATCAATATTAGAATATCGCATTATAAATTGAAAATAATGAATTTGTGGTTAGCCACAAATAAACTTATTTGTGACTGTACCATTGATTTTGGAGATTAAGGGTTGAGATTAAAGTTGATTTTTCTTTCTTCAATTAATGCAAAATTGAGATTTTAATCTCAGTCATTGATTTCGAAATCCTAAGGTCTAGCCACAAATCCACCAAGCCCTTTTAAATTTTACTGCAAAATTATATTTTGCGATAGTAGCTTATGTTTTCCTATTAAGATATTTAGATATGATATTGCTACCTACTATCATTGCTGCTTGATTGGTGCTTCTCACTACTTCCATCTTGTCCAGTTCTACCCTTCTACATGATACTTCCGAGGCAAAGATGTTTCAGCTTTAAGGGAGTGTTAGAATAGGATATTAGAATATCCATTTAGCATTTGGGTTTAGGGAGTGTCATGACACAAGGTGTTTCATGTGATAAAAGAACCAAGGGATTAAAACAACACAAATCAAGGGTTAAAAGTAAATTGCTATCTTTTTATCTTAGCCATTCATTTATATCTTTTAACCTTCACAGGCTCCATTCAATTCATGTATTGCATTTAAAGAAAAGTTCTAAGTGATGGTTTATGTTACTCCCTTCATAACTTTCTACAACACACTATTCATCACATGTTCTGAGCAAGTTTATTGTTCTACTAAATAATAAGCGGAATTGTTTTTATCATGCGATAAAAAACTACGACTTCAAGTATCAATACTTATATAGAAAAATTTCATTGCGTTTGATATTGAACGAAGGGGGCAACAATGAACAAGCTGCTTAAGAGGTGTTTGTTCCTCTTTAGCTGAATAGTTGAAGCTTACCAAATGTGAATCACGTCAGAATAATTTGAAGTTGAAAGCCCTGACATGTTTCTGATTTATGGTATTGGAAGAGACCGATCATTTGTGGAAGAGAACCGACAGCCACCGAAGAGCAAAAGAAGCTTGGTTTGGAGCGTTCTTTAGAATTGAGTGCAAAAGTCAATCAGGTTATTTCTTCCTATCTCTATAGTGTTGAAGTAAAATATAAAATTTACAGGTGTTTTTTGAGTGTTTTTTTACCATTTAGGTGTATTTTGAGTGTTGGTGCCTGGGCACAACTTAATTTCTTAATTATTTCTTCAGTTCATCTTGAGACGGTCTAATGCATTGCTTTCAAATCACTTGCCACCAAAGGTATGATGCTTTCCCATTGCCAATCAAACTGGTGATACATTTGCTGATTTGTTCTTTATTTGTGATCACATGTTGTATTTTATTTCATTGCTCGGATGAGCGGGTTGCTTAAATTGATTATGCATTTGGTTTTAAAGGTTACACTGGCTGCTGAGTCCAGAGGCCTCTGTCATGCTACTGTAGTATAGTGCATGACAAGGGATGTTTTTTCTTCTTTTTGTATTACTGCATTTTTTTTTCTCCCTTTTGCAGATTATTGAAGTGGTTTGTTGCAGATTAAGTCCGCTGCAGTTACGGTTGTATAATCATTTTATACAGTCGAAGAATGTATTTTCTCTTCCTCATAGTCAATATGAGCTATGTCGATATGGATCGCTCTTAAAAGAGATGCCATTTATAGGTGGAAAGGGTTCTTACTGGGAATGCAAAGCAGTCAAAGATCTTGGAATACATTACTGCTCTGAAGAAACTATGTAACCATCCGAAGGTATATCTTTCTCATAGATGCTATTATTGGCTCTTCAACATCCTTCTTCGAATAATATCAATTAGGTAGCTGCTCTAATGTAAGTATGGGGCTGGGGTGAATGTGATGTGCGATGTCATAGGCACGTCAAATTAGATCCCACTAAGAATAAGAATGTATGTAGAGTAAGTAGGGGTTGATCCCACAGGCCACAGAGACGGCTGCTCAAGATGTCTTAAGTTATGATCGCGATGGTTAGTTATTATTTAATGAAAATTAATGTTGTTGAGGAGGATTTTGTAATTTAAATTATGGATTGATTGATCCCATTAATTAATTAACTAAATTACTAATAAGAATGCTATAAAATTTGATTAAGGGTTGTAACTATTGGAAACAAGCGTAGTAAACTTTCATAACTTCATCTTAGTTTAGGGATTAATCATTGATATGTGATAATTTAGATTCGTTAATGATTGGTTTGATTGTAATATAAGGGTCTCCTATATTACGTTCTATAGAATGTTGATTACCTTGAGAGCATACATAATCAACCTAACTATCTATTCTAACATACCAAGAGAGCTTGCATATATCGAAATCAGATAATTGAATCAAACAAAGAACACATTAAGTATGAATTAATAACAAAAGACGTTTCATTATAATTCATAGTTAGAAAGGTTCTAACTAGATCATGCTAAGAGAGCTTAAAATCACAATCCAATTAGTTGCTACTATATAAGACCAAGAGAGCTTGCATCATTAGCTAAATTAATCATCACCTAACCTAGGTGATCAATCTAAGTGTCATTATGCGTTAATCATGACAAAAATGCAACCTTTAGCATCAGCCGTATAGCAAACGAATCTGGTTTTATTGGTTTAGATAGATACTCTCATAATCTCATCGCATAGACTTCGTTATTAGGTTTCCTACTAATGGATCTACTCACTCGTGATAGATAGAAACAAATAATTCAACAAAAACATGATCAATTCAAAAGAAAATGAATAACATGTGTTATTTTTATAAATTAATGTCGAAATTAATAATAAGCAGATCCAATGATGCTCCAAAGTCGTTACACCTTGATCCAAACTCCAAAAGAAAAAGAAGAACTAAACAAACCCTAGGGTTTTTGTGACCTACACGACGACTATCAAACTCTAATTAACTCTGAAAAGCGACACAACAAGTGTATTCATAGAAAACTAGGAAAACCCTAAGAAAATCTGATGAACATCGTGTCAAAATCTCATAAACATCTTTGGTTTAAGTTGCATCACGACAACAACCATCATCGTCATGCCCGTGACGGATTGTGTACTGAAAATCCTTCGACTAGGCACGTTGGTCACGCCCGTGACGGGCCTCATCTATGCACACTATCCTCAAAATCACGATCGTCACAACCATGACCAAGGTCATCAAGCCCGTGATGGTCACGACCATGACTGGTTTTGACTGTTTCTATTTTTTTTTCTCCTTCGTCATGGTCATGATCAGTACTTGTTATGTAGCGACCCATCCTATTAAGGTCTTAGATCAAGGAATTGCCTTTAGTAACTTACCATCCCAGAATTCTAGAATAGTAACCTATGACGGAAGAAAGAGAATGACAATTCCGTACAACCATGCATTAAAGGTATAAGAGTAATTTAAAGTTTCCAACATCCCAGAGCAAAAGATATTCGAACAGCCTTCCAAAATGTTACATCTTTATCAAGTTTGACAAGTTAACAACATAAACTCAAAGGTTCAAGGTGTGACACCCACATCACTTGCGTTGCTAGCTCTTTCTCGTGTCCTCCTTGAATAAACGTTCATGCTGCTCCACCACTTGATTCACCTGGGGATAAGGAAACAAAGAGGGTGTGCACAAATACTTGGTAAGGAACGGAGCCAACAGAATTTGAGTTGTTTAGATTTCAAGATTATGTAAGAAACAACCTAAAATGGAATTCTGAAAATCTTCAAAATAATTCTTCGTAATTATTAATCGTAGCTTATTTCCCCTTAAGTATACATGCTATTCCGTAGTTTTCATCAATTCTGCTTTGTTTTCTAAGCCATCATGTTCATTTGCTTTTGTATCCGTCTTAAGTTGTCTCACATTTAGACTCGGGTATGAATTTGTTGTGTTTAGAGTCAAGGAATACGTAAACGAAGGAAAGTGGAAACCAAATTTAACAACACACGACAAAAGGATTATGAATTAAGCAAGTGGTCAAGCCGTTGTTGCTTCACTTGTTTCCAAGGCTAACCTCGGAAGAAGTCAACACTAGTTTATCTAAATATAATTTTGTCGACTAACAGCTAGTGTACAAACGAGCTGCTTTTACAAAGAAGATCTTTATATTATATATCTGGAATCACCGCCTGATAGGCTGACCAATTGTAGTGGCTTGTGGTGCTCGACCTAATGTCGTACAATCTCATAGATAAAGTCTGTATGCTCCTAATAATGCGATGCCATTGGGTTTTCATCCGTTTTCAAAAATAATTTTAATGTGAATTGCAACTCGTGGGTTGTGATATCTCAACGAGGAATTCATCGTGTGGAGTTATGGTTCCGCCACCAATTAATATGTTATAGGGACATGATTCCCTTATGTTTAAGGTCACGACTCAATATTAAAGACATCATTATATGGATCGTTACACTTTCTCATAAGGAAGCTTCATGCCAAAACAATAGATAAGACGTATGAAATAGTTTTCCTCAAGTAACGCTATAAAAACGTACATTTTCGAAAGGTTTTATGAGATGATGAACGTAGAAACTCCGTATTCATTATCAAGGGAATGTGAGTTTAAAAATTCCAATACAATCTCTTTATACACGACAACTTTAAGACAAGGCACGAATATCATTTACGGTATATGATGTTTTGTCATTCATTTGTAACATATTTTTTCCCATTGATTTATTACAATTAAAAATCAATGTTATTATCCTAGTTTTCAAAACCAGCAACTTATACATAGTTTTCAATATGAATAGAAACCAGTCCATAGATGAAAAAACACCGAAAAACACATGCAAACCTTGGGCATTACCTGTTCTAAGTAAAAAGTCATTTTTTTTATCACTTCCGTTACTCTTTTCATGCGTATTAAGCATTTTTCATCAAATTAGAGAAACTTGTAAGAATAAACCACCATGCCACCATGTTTAGGTCTCGATCCTGAGTCTAAATTGTCCATATAACACATGCAATCTCATTTCACACATTAGGCTTGCTCAAATAATCATTTTTCATCAAATCGTAGTGTTTTCTAGCCTTTTATGTCCAAAATCTAGCATATTTATCATAAGATCAGGTTTTTAAGGTCCTAAATAGCAACGAAATACACGATTATAAGAATGAAATGGGTTAACAATGAGATATGTGGACGAGTACAAGAGGCTTAAAGAAGGAAGATGCATTTTCACCGTTTTTTCACGAATATGCCACATGCAAGCTTAAATTTTTGAACAACTCTTCATGCATGTCGTTGAGAGAATTAAGGAGGCCAAGAACATAAGTTTAATCTAAGAAGGTTCACTTACAAAAAGCTTGGAGGGATTCGTGACTTGGTCGTATTTCTTTCCCACAATCCTCCTCCCTCTTGTCTTCTCATATCTAAAGCAATAACATCCCAGTGATTTTGAAAGTGGATAGAATCATCTTGACGATGGAATGTAAAATGAGGGTGCTTCATTCCCTTAAAGTAGACAACACCTTCATCTTGTCATTTCTCTTCGTTAAGTGGTTTGATTTGTTAGTAAGAGGAGGGTTAAGAGACGTTTTAGGAGCAAAATTCATAGCGTAGAATATCGAGGACAAGATAGTGAGTTAAATATGTTAAATAGAGAAGATTTTTATCTTTTTTCACCTCTCTAGCCCTTGTACTTGATCCCCCAAAGCTCAATTCATCTTTTCAGCTTTAATTGGAGCTCTTTCCTTTGTTGTTTTGGTGTGATACTCTTGTTGAAAATTTTGATGAATTTTGTGGGGATTAAAGGTAAAGAGAGCTACATTGTGGTGGTGAGTCTATCGGCGAAAGCTGGTTTAAATGGTTTTCCGGGTTTGCAGGCTATTCGGTTGACCAAAGGAAAATCCTTCGGGATTTCCTTTTAGGAAAAAAAAAGAGGTAGAGTACTTGTTTTTATGCCCAAATGTTAGAGATCACAACTAGCATATAGATTTTGAGTAGAAGATGTTTTGATGGGTTATGAAGGCTGATTTTTGGTGTTTTGGGACCTGATTTCTTGTGATAAATGACGTGGGAGGGAATAGAAAGGGACTTTAAGCAAGGTAGACATGGAAATGACAAGTGGAGCACTTCACCCACCCCTCTTGATGCATTGTTAAGCCTACATTAGGTTTATTTAAGTGCAAAAATTGGATTTTCAACCCTAAACCCTAGTTAATAGGGTTTTTTATTCCTGTTGTTTGGTAAGATAGTGTTAGTTGTTACACATTAACTTTGTTTCATTAAACCACTAAGAGGTTATAATATATATTACCTTGGTTATTCATTTTAAGTTTAGGGATGTTATATGTTATCATCGTGACCACTTGTTAACACGCCAAACTAGCTCCAAATCATCCGAAACGTCCACGAACGTCTTCATATGCATCAAATACACCTTTGTGGCTCAAAAAGTCATTAAATACTTCATCCAAATGCATCCTAACTCTTCAATCTTTACATGTATGTCCTCCGTGATTTAAGTCCACTTCTTATCATCTTCATCAAACATTAAAAACGCTAATTTTCACGATCAAATCTACATGGAAAACATACAAAGAACAGTATCAACGTTCGAAACACAAGACTAAATTGGAGCGTAAAAGAAACGACACTAATCATGCTAAACAAAGGAATCAAAATTAGAAAAACATTTTTCACAATCATCAAAATGTTATGGAGTAACCTATTTCATCCCTATTCTCTAATCATGGTAGCCTAGTAGGAGCATTTTATGCACCATCGGAATTGCTTGTGTTTACTTCCAGCTCCTCTCTCTCCCCACTTCACTATCTGAAAAGGTGGAGTATGTTTTTACCTAAAAGCTGCCATAACACATTTTAACCTTTTTTAACTTTTTTTAAAATTTATTGAGGATGACATGATGACCACTGTATGAGATTGATATACTTAAGCCATTGCAGGCGTGAGTTAACTAGCAGGAATGTATTTTGCAAACTTGAATGTAATATCTGACACTGCCTTCCTTTCGGTTATTTTCTCATGATGTTGCAGCTAATTTACGATACAGTTCGGAACACAAGTTCCGGGAGCTCAGGTTTTGATGACTGCATCCGCTTTTTCCCTCATGAGATGTTCTCCTCAAGGTAATGCATTTATAGAATGCACACAGAGACAACGTAATTACATAATTGAATCTTATGCGGTTGCAGACACAGCCCATAAGTAGACGTGTGAAATTAGTAAACAGAAAAGAAATTTATTTGATTATTGTCAACAACACATACAAGTATTGAATAGACCAAATTAATATAAGCTATCTAACCTAAGAACAATAGGTGTGTAACGCCCCGTCTTTCCTGCATCTATCAAAGAAAACCACGTGGCATTATCGTCGTTGTGGTCCACCTCCCCTAGCAAGGCTTAAGCAACTACCAGGCCTAGGCATAAGAAACAATTGGAATTATCATTAACAGAAAATCGTCGAGATCATTTAGATTACAGAAAATGTATTACAATGATAAGGCTACCCAAAATGAACTCGTTATCAGTATTGCAAAGTAGGTGGGTTGTATATGCATGCATCCTTGCCTTCTAAATCGTCCCATCACTATACATAGTACCCGAAAAGGAAAAAAATAACCGTGAACTGAAAGCGCTCAGTAACGTGAGCTACTCATTTCTTGAAGATTTTAGCTAAGAAGATAATTAGGAAAATATCTTAAATATAGGGAAATAAAGATATTCTATGCAAATATCATTATTTCCATCATTATTCCCTTCACTCTTCTCAATTATAAACTATTCTATATATGTTTACAATAATGATTACAAATGAACATGGTCTCTTTTTTATGACTATCGGGTAGATTGATATCTTTATGTAATTTACTCTAAAACATGCTGTTCATAAACCTACCACCCACCTTCATCAGAAGACGATCAATAGACAATAATACGGTAATACTTATCATCTTCACGATGAACATTTCCTGGCTTTATCTCTCAAAAAATGAACTCACTTTCATAAAAATGAAGTAATTATTCAAATGTTTAAATGTTGTTAAACACTGAACAATCGGTTCAAACGTTTAATGAGATTTTTGAGGACCGATTATGCTTAAGTGCCTGCTTAAGAAAACGCTTAAACTGTCTTCTAGAACACTAACTCTAAGTTTGCCATATATATATGAAATTAATGTGTCTTGGAATGCATATGTCATGTCAGGTCTGGAGCATGGGTTGGTGGGGATGGACTTTGGGTTGAATTGTCGGGCAAAATGCAAGTTTTAGCACGATTATTGGCACATCTGCAGCAAAAAACAGATGACAGAATTGTCCTTGTCTCAAACTACACCCAAGTAGGTACCCTTCAACGCCTGCCATCAACATTGAGAAAATTGACCGTTAAGAGAGTAATTCTGTGATAAAATATTTAGTCTTTCATCTTAAACAAGACAAGAGTAGCTATACATAACACTCTTTGTTGGGCATAACTCGGCCCTGTTAATCAAAGCCCATGAAGCACACTGATGATTGAGTAGGTGTTATTTTTCTGTGACTTTTTCACAAGAACATTGAATGTTTGCATATGCGACAGTTGCTCTTGGTGAAACGGGTCCATTTTCTTCACTGGTGACCTTTACTCATTATGCATATCAAGTGATCTTTTGCTGAATAACCCAATTCATTCTTTTGGGAATTTTCAGGAATCTGTTAGTTTTCCTACTTACTCTTGTTGCTGTCCATCTATTTTCTTTTAGACATTAGACCTTTTTGCTCAACTGTGTCGGGAAAGGAGATATCCGTTTCTGAGGCTTGATGGTAGCACGTCAATTAGCAAGAGACAAAAACTGGTCAACTCCTTCAATGATCCTTCAAAGGTTTGTATCTGTGTGGGAAGAAACATTCATGGCATAGAACTCCTTATTTAGCAAAGTTATTATTCTTTTCTCTTAACATTTTTGCAAAACTTGCAGGACGAGTTTGCATTTCTTCTAAGTAGCAAAGCTGGTGGTTGTGGCCTTAATTTGATAGGAGGAAATCGGCTTGTCTTATTTGATCCTGACTGGAACCCTGCTAACGATAAACAAGTATTTTTTCCATCTGCATTCTTTTTAATTTGGTTGGATGCATATCCTATATTCCTATTATTCTACCATTGCTCTTTTCCTTAATCCTTATGTGGTGCATGTGATTGTGTGCATCTATAGGCTGCTGCTAGGGTTTGGAGGGATGGACAGAAGAAGCGAGTGTACATATACAGATTTTTGAGTACTGGAACCATTGAAGAGAAGGTTCTATGAGAAAACTATCTGTGATTTCTTGGAGAAAAAATTGATTCAATGAATAATGATATCAAAATGTCTAATTACTTTGAAGGTGTATCAGCGTCAGATGTCGAAAGAAGGGTTGCAGAAAGTTATTCAGCAGGAGCAAGCAGATTGCTCTAAGGTACAGTTTGTTTTGTCTGCTTTAGTTTTCCCTGAATCCTGTAGCCCCTTTTGCATCTAAGATTCTGGTCCATTATTCCGTCTTTTCAGGGAAACTTCTTCTCGATGGAAGATCTAACCGATTTATTCACCTTTCAAGAGAATGTGAGGTAATTGGTGATGCAGCATCTTGTTTGTTTTTGCTTGAGAACTATAATGGATTGCAACTGTTCTTCTGTTCATCACTAAGCACTATGCCACTCTTCTCATCACTCAAAATGAGTGTGATGCTGTTTTAATTCAGTGATCATCATTCTTACACATTTTACATTACAAATGGAGGTAAAACCTTGTACTAGACCTTATAGTGCATAGTTTTTATGATTTTATCCATAATTTCCTTAAGCACCAGCTTTAGAGTATCAGACTATCGGCTATGATCTTTAATGAAAAAAACTAATGCAAAAGCTTCACATCTGACTTTCTATTCCGTCCAAAAAAAAACAACATTTTTTCTAATTTGTTCATCCCAAAAAAAGTGAAACCTTAACATAAAAGAAAACTTTTTTAGTTACATTTACACAACTACCTTTATTATTCATTTTAGTTACATCACACCCCACTATCATTTTTCTCTCTCCTCCTCTCCCACTCACGCACTCACAGGAGTAATTCACACCAAATTCAACCCAATTTCTTAATAACCGCATATGATCAACTTGTTTCACTTAATTTGAGAATGAGGGAGTATATTTTTGGGATGGTCAAAGTTTTATTGACGTAGGTGTTTACTAACTTCATGAGATCCTATTCTGATGTTCATAGCAATGTGTGATAATTATGTGTCATTTGGGTGAACTTTGGCAGCCTAGAGCAAATTGTGGCACCTTATCATGCCTAAATCCTTTTCTGGTCAAGGGAAATGTGCCAATTTTTATTTTTTTTATAAGTACATCTCAACTAGAGCTATGAATAGATCTTCTCTTGGTCATAATTACCTTGGCTAAAAACTTTTCAGCAAATTAGAGGTTTGGAATTAATTTTGTAAGAGGTTGTGAAAAGAATGTCAAATTCTAGAGGATGCCTCGAGCTGTTAATTGGAAGTTCCATTAAGGATTGTCTTGGTCATAGGTCTAGGTCCGATTGATCAGGGTTGTGAGGCAAGGATGTTCATCTAGTTCTCTTAATTGGCTTGAAAGAGGATCTTTTGACACCGTGTAAGTTGAACGTGAGTTGGCTGAAATTTGTTATAAGCCTTCTAGCGATTACGCCATATATACATGTGGTTTTGAGTAGTTTAAAAATAAGGAACCTTATGGACCAAGTCTGCGCTCATTGGAGAGAGTTTTCAAATGATTACGTGAAAGTGGTTGTCCCTACATTAATTGGTTTGAAACTTACCTTTCTCGGGTTCATTACAGCTAAAATGCTGGCTGGTTTTCTTTTTCTTCATACAGGTCTGAGATCCATGACAAAATGAACTGCAGTCGTTGCAGAAATAATGCATCACTTGATGAATCCCAAGGGAATGTAAGAAAGGCCGAACAGCTGGCATCAAATGGATCTGATTTAGGAGATCTTGATATTGGAGGGTTCGCTGAAGTTGCTGGATGTTTGCAAAGGCTGCAGAGCTCTGAGAGGCAGGTGGGTTACTCCACCCTATGAATCTTAGAGATATAGGTGGTTATCTTTTTGATATATGGTTGTGTATTGGCTAAACAATCTTAGCTGCTTGATCTCAGGTGGGAAGTCCTCTGGAGGAGGATTTGGGCAATTGGGGTCATCATATAACGCCAATGTCAGTCCCTGATAGTGCTTTGCAGGTTTCTGCTGGTGATGAGGTAAACCAACTGGTAAAAAAATGACTAATCATCTTAATGATTTCTGCTTTTCTTAAAATTTCTCGATCTCTCAAGGTCACGAAAGGATGTGAATTTTGAAAAAAAAAATTATCCTTTTCGAATACTCTTTTTTAAACCTAGAGGAATCTCTGAAAGGTAGTCAATTAGTTATGCCGAAATTCACTTTTTTGCTCATGATCATCTTGGCTAGATATTTGGCTCCATTTACAGGGATCGTTTCTGTTTTATAATTGCTCATAACAATATAGCAAATTTCACATGAACTAGCTTAACCTAATGATCCCAAACTCGGATTGAATATGTTCTGGTCGTAAATTAGATTCTCAACAAAAACATATACATTTGATGGTTATGTACTTTTTCCTTCAGACCCCACTTTCAACGACAACAATTGATACTAGGCGAGTTGTTTATCATGAATATTTGATTCAGATCGGTCTTTAGTGACTCACATATGTTGGTTAGCTACTACAATGTGCATGATCGAATTGCCCTAGCTAATTAGTAACTCCTTTTCTCTTCTAAGGATTTCAACCTGCTCTAAATTGTCCAAGAGCTATAGCCTGGTTGCTTTTCTGTCACTTTCAAGCAGGTGTTACATCCAATGCAGAGTGAGGGACTGGGGATCCTTACTCCTTTCCCTTCCTTTTGTTTTTCCTTTTTTTATTTTTCATTTTGGTGTTTCTTCTCTCTAGCATAGAACAGAACTTTTTGTTCCAGTACTCTTGTATGGCATCGAATTACTAATCCCTCACTCATAGTTTCAGTTTTTTTTTCTTCTTTCTCTTTCTTTCTTTTCTTTTCTTTCTTTCTTTTCTTTTCTTTTTTACGGAAATAGTTTCTCAATATACAATTCCAAAATACCCTATCCGTGACCCTATTTTCAAGTTACAGAACTGTGCCCCTTTATCCTAGCATTGTAGGCTGAGTTTAATTGAATATTTGGTGATTTGAGTAATAACTACTATCAACATCACTGATTCTCAGTGGTGTTCTCTTGGAAGATCAGCAAGAGTGTTGTTATTCCAACTAGGACTTTGTAGTCCAAAAAATCTTTCATCTCTTCATTCTAGTCATTGAACTACTGAAGAACCCTTTACTTCAACCTTCGGAAAACATTAGCAAAATCAAAAGCATTTTAAGTCATCCTTACATTTTATTTCCCTCGACAAAGGGCTTGGCAAATTAACTGTGAATTCATTATTTGGAGAATATCAAACCACCGGTTTCCTCCTTGATCAAGGTACATAAATGAAGTCTAGGATGCTGGCTTCTCTGGTCTATAATATCAATGCTTCCTGTTTTTATTCTTTGATATCACTACCAGTTGGATTATGTGACTTCTGATTTAATCACTTCTTGTATCTGTTATGGAGAAGTTCCTTGCTTTTTTTTTCCCCCTTGTAGAATTAAATATGCTTATCCTCTAAATTGTGTCAATATATTCATGAATCATGAGTAAATGCTGTCATTTTACTTGGAGATATGGAACCGGTGTATTTGATTTCAGGTATATGTGATTTTGCTTAGCGCTCAAGTCTTTGCCTATGTGCCTTTCTCAAGCAGGTTTCATTTGTGTTCACGAATCAAGTAGAAGGGAAGCTTGTGCCTGTAGAATCTGTCTGCAATCAGAAACAAGGCATGGAATTAGAGAAGAATACAACTGAAAGCTCAAAGAAGTTGAAGCCAAATTCCTTAGTACAATGTGGAGGACATACAGGTAGAAGCATCCTAGCATACAAGTCTCCTCGCATGGAAGCCATGATACAAAATTCAGCTCCTTTCTCTGACAGAACCAATTTCTTGGCGAGGCCTAAACTATCCATCTCCAGTAAACTACCAATGAAGAGATTATTATCTCATATTCTAACAGATGGTGACTCTAGCGTAGTAAAGGTACAATCATCTTCTCTTGCTGTTACTTCCTTTTTTGCAAATTAACTTACGTTCCTTCTTTCTATTGTGCTTTTTTTTTTCCTGCTTGTATGGAAAAGCTAAAGCTTAATCTGCAACTAAATATGCATTTGACAGGGCAGAGGAAGATCAAGGACTTGAAGTGCTGCATATGATTACAAATAGTAAATATATATGTTATGTTATTTGAAAACTCGCTCACGCGGATTATCGACACACTCTAACCAAGTGAATTTTGTTAGGATGAACAGCTGTTCGAATGCTCTGGTTTGTCTACTACCGTTTGCAGCAACACAAGCTATCGAGTGATATATTGTCTGCAAAAAACAACGCCAGAACTAGCATGCCATATGATCAACACATTCAGTAAAGCAACGCTGTTGTATGTCAAAACCTGCTTGCCATCAAAGGTACAGCACCAGTCGCATTTCATTGGCTACCATCATGATCCGAGTATGCTCAAGAAGAATTATTGATCTATACTTGTCACAGAAAGGGACCAAAACTGTGTCGATGTGCAGTAGTAGCGAGCAATACGTGCATCAAGAATTCCAGTATCTTATCTCCACAAGTGTGAACTGATCGGTTATGAGATGTGAAAGCATGTATCTACATGTAAAATAAACTGATCATGCTCTCCTTGGTGCGCTGTAACTGTGTGGCTATTTGGAGTTCGGACAGAACCCTACAACGGTTGGACTGGAAAAAAGATGTAGGCTGTAATTTTCATTGACCAAATGCAAGAGCTCCATGCGAGCATTTTTATTATTTTTGTGATTTGTACATATATACATGGTTGATTTTCTAAAGATTTCGTGGAATCTTCCTTAAAATATAAAATGAAATTTCTTAAAATATTTATTGAATAGTGAAAAAATGAAAGTGTTAGTGAATAATTTGGGATGCAGAGAGTAGTTCTTTTTTTTCTTTTTATCTTTTTTTCCGTTGTCGTTTTAGATGCCAACATATCAATTAAATGTTATAAAATTCCTAAAAAATTACAGGTAAGAGATCAATGATTTATTCCATCTCACGATTGACGCCTTCAAAAAGGTGAGAATGATTTTCACGAGATTGATCTCGAGGAGGAACCTCGTCCTACTTTTCGATGGGTTCCTTGTACGATTGCTTCATCAGGGATTTCTCGTCGATCGTTTGCTCCAATCGTGGCTCCACGTCAATCGTTTGTGTCTATCAGTTCTTTTATCTTTAGTTTCACCACCAGTGCCTTCTTCTCTTAGTTCGTCCACTTCAACTGTTGAGTATGATGATTGGTATGTTGGTGACGGTCATCTTGGACTTACATTGGATTCCGAGAATCTTTGGTATGTATTTTATTTTTAATAATTCATATCAATTTTGATATTTTCTCTATTTTTAAATTAATTATCTCAAATATATGACGCTAATATCTTTGTCATTTTTAGATTTCATAGTCTTTTTCGAAAGTTGCTTCATGGGGCATGGACTTGTTGGAGGAACTTTGCTACGTGAACGAGGTACAATATGTGGGGGGGATTTTTGGATATGTATATGTGATTTTGGCTTTTTTTTTCTTTTTCTTTTTTTCAGGAGCTGTACCGTTGGAAGCACGAGCACACTACTTATGTGATGAACTGCTGGGGAGGGAAGATGATCGAGAGAGTCCAGTTTCAACCGCTAAACATGCCATTTCAAGAAATAAGAATTGCGACAGAACGGTCACTAAACAGCAACAAAAGACAAATGTTCGGTCGCTAAGCTTATGGGATTGAACTTAACGATTGGAATATTCTCTGTTGCAATTTAGCGACACTTTTTCCTACCTTCCGTCGTAAACTCATTCAGCGACTAAGATTTTAGCGATGATCAAAATTCATCACGAATCAGTTGCTAATATCCTTTAGCGATCGTCTTGCGACGGATTTCGATTACCACTAATAGATTCCATTTTTGTGGTGGATGTTTTATGATATTTTAAGTTTATTCATATGGTTTTTAGTATATTAGAGTAATTTTAAGATTGCTTAAAGAGAATCCTGTGTTTTTAAAAGATTTCATATATTGTTAAATCATGTTTTTAGCATTTTTTTCGTTTTTTTAGTGTTTTAAAATCCATTCAAGACTTTTTAGATAGATTATAATTTTCTAAGAGAATTGATGTTGTTTTACGACGTTTTATGTCTTTTCATGTGTTTATTGGTTTAGAACGGTTTAAGAATCTTTTAATATTTTTAAAGAGATTTGAGTTTGTTTTGTGATGTCTTTAGATTTTTTCTTTGATTTTTTTTAATATTTTAATATCATTTCATAACTCCTTCAATAAATTCTTATGTTTTTAGAGAAAGGAATGACCAAGTTTAAAGCAAATGTAGAGCACTTATGATTTGGAAATAAAAATTATTTTAACCCTACTATTTGAGAATAATAATTGTTTTATGATTCTTTTAAGCATTTTCAAGTGTTTTTTAATATTTTAAAAGTCATTTGAAGACTATTTAAAAAGATTTGAGGTTGTTTAAAATCCATTAAAATTTATTAATATGTTAAAAAGAATTGACTTAATGGTACATAACGTAACTCTCAATTATGTGATCAAAGTACAGTGATATCACATAAAAAGGAAGTTGAGAGATACAGAAAACTATCTCCCTAATTGAATTTGCAAGCTATTGCAACAACGATCTCCACAACACATTTGTCATTGCAAGGCTGTTACAACACATTTGTTTGCTTCTTCAATATTCTTTTTATTATCCAGATAACCTACATATATCACACTTTCTCCGTACCATTTACTTATTAAAATTAGATATTCTTATTTGCCCTTTTGAATTTGAAGTAAATTGTATACAATAAAATTTTCCAAGAAAAGAGATAGATGACATGCACATGTTATTGTAACCCTCGCATATGTTTTCTGTGCCATTCAGACCTGGTCACAAATTTGGGGAATTTATATCTTGTGAGAGGAGAATAATTTATGATAGGAAATTATGTGTGATGACTTTGGTAATATCAAAAATTGCTGTGACAATAATAATCGCCCCCTACATATGTTTTCTTCATCAATCCAACATGGTCATGACAGACCAGGTGCTACCAGATTTACCTTGAGAGCAACAAACGAAAAGAAAATAGGAGTTATTTATTCAGGGTTATATTCCAGCCTTTGATACAGAATCTAAGCAATTCCACGTTGATATGATTTGCTACCACGAGCTTCGATGATACAGAGTTATCACCCACGTTTACTAAGCTTATTAGCACTCAAGAAAAGCGAATACCGAACAGATACCGAATATCACATCCATGCATCAACATTATATCTGCCCAAGCAAATGGTCACCTCCTGATACCTTGAACTCCGATGGGACACTCTCCACATTCAGCACTTTGATCTTTCCATCCTCAACATAAGCTGACCACCTATAAATCAAAAAACAAGAGAGTGAAAATATCAGTTTACATTAGAAAAAAGCATGTAAAACTGACATGTCTGCCTCCCGCCCTCCCGATGATTCAAACCAACTCCATCCTTGCTTTTTTGAAATTCAGAATCTCCGTCTCAGGCTTAGCAACGCATCCAGCCTGTGGCAGCAGTTAACTTTCGACAAGGCTATGGATGAGATGCGTGAGCAGCCTATGTCAATTGAGCATCTTTCTACAAGGATCCAGATGTCACCCGCCTCTGCCCCTTGATGACCTAAGTCAACACCTGCCATTTGTAGTCTAAAGTCTAAACTGTCTCATGCTTAACAAAGCATCCCAATCATTTTTCTTAAGGCTATCTACAAGATGCATGAGCAACCTATGTCTTTTCAGTTGTCACCCTAGGTCTTTGTAATACGAAAAAGGGACCCCTTAAGCAGGAAACTTTCCTGCACTGTCCGCTACGAAGATGTAGAGGGAGAAATACATACAAATTTGCTTTGGCATACCTTTCAGACCGCGGTCCGAGCAATGCTGGTGACAGGTCCTTTGTCAAATCCAAGCTCTTATGGAAGCTCGCATCGAAGTCTCCATAAAATTCGATCTGAAAAGTGTTAGATAACAAGGAGCTGCTTTAAGACAAGAGGCCTTTCAATAAATGCCGCAAAAAATTATCGTCTGCAGTTTCCAGTCATGACTTCTCCACAATGCTGTGACGAGGTCAAACAAATTCTAAAATATTTTTCTCAGTAAATATGTGATCAGATAAGGAACCCATCCTATAATATTTCTTGGACTAATTTTGTCGATAATATATTTCCAACCTAAGATAGCAACAGCATCTAATGCTACGCTACCTTGAGCAGGAAAAGGTTGTGTACTCATCAGAAGAGATAGCACGCCTTCCAACTCTCCAGTAGTTGCTGGAAAACAACATTTTTTTCCCTCCATAAGAGACTTTTAGTGACATCTAATTGCCTGATGGTCTCCAGTTTCGCAAATGTAATACAAAATATTAGCATCGTCACCATTACAAAATGTGATCTAAGCATGCAGAGGATTCGGCCCGAACATTGAAAAGGTGAACCACGTGGAGAACATACAGTTACACTACGGGACGGCCACCTCAACTGCCTAAGCAAGTGCTTCACTACATGCTTGATGCCTGGCTGTCAATCCAATTTATGCAGCTACCCACAAAAATAATACAATTTTGGTTCCTGTATGTAATTTTACATTTACAATCAACTTTTGAAATCTCCTGATACATGTACCAAGGCTAGCAACACTGTGACAAGAGCTGAAAGGAGGCACCCATCGAATATAAAAATCGTGACTCTTCTTGTTTTATTTTATTATCTTGATTCATATTGCTTTTTGTCATTAAAAATAGTATTTAATCTTGATTATTGACGCTTGACGTATGGTAACAGGATTTTGTTACCATAAGATATTTTTTAATCCAACTCCAGGTAATTCATCTCACTCCTAGAAAAATGAGAATGGTGCATTTGAATTCTGAACTCACATTCTTATTAAAACATGCAATCAGGTGTAGCATAATGTTTTCTCTCTGGCATGCATAATGCCAATTTTGTCAAGCACCCAACTCAAATCATTCATATATTCGTGAATGTGCCTCAAATTACATATTTCCAAAATAAAAATAAAAAATTTCTAGATGTCTAGATTTTCGTAACAGACGGTTATTGTCCCTTTTTTTTTTCTAAAGTTTGACTACATAATAATACTACTCTCTTTCAATTTTTCAACAATATTAAGTTAATTTTAACATGGAGTAAAGTCAATAACTTCTTAGTAAATATAATGAACTTCAGGTAGCATTCTTGGAAATAAGACGCATGTAGGTGTGTCAGCGAAAATGTAAAAATATTTCCAGTAGTGATTTTTACAAGCACCCTATTAAGCTGCCTAGATAGTATTATGAGAATTTGCTATTAAACACACAATATTTTGATGCATTGTGGGCATTCCATACACTCATCAGAGATTTGACACCTCTTGAAGACATCGGAAAACAACTTTTCTTTTACAAATATAAAATAGAGGATAAAATAGCAACATTTCGTCCTTCCCACATCCGTACATTTCGCCTATGACGGCACTTCGTGGGACCTATGCTTAAAATAGAGGTGTCGTACTTGTGTGCGATACCCGTGACCGACCGACGCTTCTAGGATCAACATTTTTTAATTTTTCAACGGGGACACAAGTGATGAACACGATGGATACTTCGGTGACACAACAAGAGAGAAGAAAAGTTTAAATTGAATAAGAAAAGATAGGATAAATAAGTTAACAATTCTATAAATTTTACTTTCGATATTTTCATACTATTTCCTTGCTTGTCGAAACATTATTGGTGTATTGATTATTTATATTTTATTTTGAACATCATGATGTGAAATACATTTTATATTCTATAATAATATGAGTAATATGTTATTTTTATGGTATATTCAAATTAGATATACAATAGGAACAAAATGCATACATTTTTCCCTTCCCACATCCTTACATTGATTTTGCCACACCCACACCTTGAACTTGACGAGATCATGTGGGTATGTTGCTTTGTATCTACTCGTTCACTGGGTAGCTTGTTTGATAGGGCTTATTTCATGACATTACACACGTCAGCACAATAAGGGGTTTTATAGAGGATCCGCAAAAAAAAAAAAGCCAAAAAACTTACATCATCTTTGGCTTGAAGTCTCTCAGCCCATCCATTCATGACATATGGATCATTAACGGATACACAAATTACTGAGTCAATGCCTTTTGCCTTAAACTTATCAATGTTATTCTTGTAGCTAGGCACATGTTGTGCTGAACAAACTCCGGTAAAAGCACCCTGAATACCAACATCAGACAGATTATGTTAAAGCATGGAGATAATGAAAAAGCCTAATCAGAATAGTCTAATGGAAGCCAATTACATGGATAAAAGTTCTATTGTATGAATAGTCAACATAATTGCAATCTACGAGTATTTACTTTCTTGTTCTACTTTTTTTTAATTAGATTCTAGATTCTAGACTAATTGGATGTACAAATTCAATCTATATTCTTCTCGTCTAGTCCTCAGTTTCAAATTAAGCAAAATAGTCTGGATAACACAAAAGTTGATGAAACATTAATTAGGGTCATAAACTGATCAAATGGCATCCTTTCAATGTGTTTTCCACCATGAACAATAGTCTATGTCTTCAAGATTTAATCGCAATGCATATTACAATGTAAAGAAAAAGGCATTGGAATTATGTTGCAACAGTTGGATTATTTATAATTTTGTTTGTATTTCTTTAATGCTTGCATAATTTTTCTACTCATGGTATCGAGTACATAGATAGTTAATCCATCACATCATTAAGAAGCAGACAATGCAATTGATCAGACTTAGTTTGAAAGCATTACTAAAGCCTCTACTATGTAAAACTCCCCCTGTCCTGATTTTGCAACACTTCTGTTATTCGGTTGTCTCAATTTAGTTACAACCTTACCCTTTGGGCAAAATTTTCATGTAAAAAATACTAAATCATTATTCTCTGTAACAATACACTCCAGTAACTCCTTTATCTGCTCCTATAATAAACCTCATTGCCACTAAAAGATATTTTCTTCAACAAATTCCACAAATATTTACACATAAATATCAAATCCCGTTCAAAGTATTCCATATAAATTGGGGCGAAAGAAGTGATAGTTCAAAATCAATGGTTATCTGTCGGACACTGCTCATACCCTGATGAATTGGCATGCTTGCGGTCGAAATTGGAAGCATACAAACCAATTACGGCTCTAATTGACTATCCAAATATCTATAGTTTTTACTACGAACACTCGCATCAAGGTAGTGTAGTGGTGTGGGAAAGTGTAGAAAAGTTGTGTAAAATGCGTTGAAATCTGTGCAAATTGTAGAATGTGTAGAGTGAGGTAGAGATAATCACCATATGGATAGTATTACTGTAGCATACTTTATTTTTAAAGGTCAATTTATTGTCAGCATTATGTATAATGAAAAGTGAAAAAGAGATTTTGAGTTACAGATGATGCAAATGCTCAGAAGACAAAAATGTTCATGTTGATGTGCTTCCAATTGAAATTCACTTCCTAGCCTGCACACAGTACTTAATCTAGCCAACATTACTCTCATTTCAATTAAGTGCTGAACTCCTCTACTGAAGCATTTGTTCAAGCTCTTTGTCAATTGATTGCCTACTTTGTAATCCTAGCCTCGCAATATATTTAGGCCTCTAGATTACTGCTTTCAAATCTTGCTCCGGAAGTATTTTCATGGATGTCTCAGAATTTCATCCTTAATATATTGGTTGACAATATATCATGAAATGAAAGGGAGGGGAGGGGAGGGGAGGGGGGGAGGGCACATCGACCAGAAAGCAATGATGACAAAAGGGTCTGATCACTATGTCGAACTTGCTTGGTGGAAACTAAGGACACTATGATCAAGCACAATTTTTGTGTCAAATGCTGAAAGATTACTATGAGCAAAAGCAAAACAAAACAGCATACCCACATAATACAGCCAAGATGAAACATTAAAAGTAAAGCAAAACAACATACCCATATAATCCCCCCACACGGATGGAGAGGTTGCCCTAATGTGCAACTTTAGTGCTATTATATATTTATATAGTGAGGTTGTTTCATGATATCCTCAGGAGATGTCGAACCCCTGACTTCATGATTAGGGGGAGGTGCGGCTAACCACTGAGTCAAACCCTTTGAACGGAAAAAAAAGAAACATTGACTTCTCGTGAAGACGCAAAAAGAAATAGCATTAGCCATCATATTCATAGATCAATACGTCTAAGATTCGTCTTTCCTGCTCCTATTTAGAGCATTATATATAGGAAACATGTGTCATCTGATGGAGCAAGTCAAAAAATTGAATGCTACGTGTGACCTCAGAGACCTCATACAACAAATCGAGAAGCAAATAAAAAAAAAACATTTTACTCCAAGAATGATAAAAAAAATACATCATCATCGCATGGAACGGACAGCAACTTACTGGGAGACCAAAAATGACGACCTTCCTGCCCTGAAAAAATCAAAGTTATCAACATTAACAACCAAGGAGAAGGGCAGCATAACCCGAAGCACGACAAACTCAAACGAAGAAAGAAACAAAACCTTGAAAATTTCGGATAGAGGAGTAGTTGAGAACTTGGATGAAAGTCCTTCGTCCCAAGTACGAGCTTTCTGGAGCGATACATCAGGTGCTGCAGACACGATATCAGACCCAACGGAAACCGAAGCGTAGTCTCTGAAAGCAACTCCCATAACTGATCTCAACGTCGCCGTCGACCGTCTCATCATCGCCGACGCCATTTTTGATGTACCGGTGGATCGAATTTTGCCGAGTTTCTTCTAGGGTTTGCTGGAGGTGATTGTATCCGGAGATGCTGTTGTTCCGTATCTTTTTATCCGGAGTATAATTGATGGGCTTTTGGGCCGAATCCGTCCGCATAGGAAAATCGAAGCATGCACAGATACATATAATCCCAATAAATATACGTTATATTTTTTCAGTCTGAAAAAAGATGTAAGGATTTAATTTTTAGTCTAAGTCGATATTTATTTGTGAGAGTATCATTTTATCACATAACGGTACAAAAATTTTCTGTTCAATGTTGATTGTTAAACTATAGAATATGAACTATCACTAATATTAATGTACGAAATATTTGCAAAAAACCTCTCGTTTATAAGAATTTTTTCAAGAAAAAAAGAACATGTATTTATAAAAAATTAAATCAATAAAAATAGTTTTAATACACAATTAATAGATAATTAGTGGATAATTATTTTGATTTAGATGGAATAAAAATTGGCATAAAAGAAAATAAATGTCAAAATTAAGTTTATGTCATTTTCATATAACTATGATACTTCGTATTAAGGCTGTATTTTCTCCGTATTTATGTATTAGAGTTGTATTTCATTCATTTTTCGAATCATTTCCTTATTATATCGTCAAACAAGTCTTTTAATCCCGCAAAATAAATTATAACGTACGATTATTTATTATTCATATTAATTCTCGATAACTAAATTTTATTGAATTTTTCGTGTCCTTATCATATTTTGTCATGGTTTTTGACAATTAATTTTATAACCTTATTATATAAATTACAACGAATACTAATATATTATTTTTGTTATTATTTGAGAAAATATATTATCTCAAATTTTTCGGATCTTTATATTTATTTTAGAGATTTATAGTACATTGTTATGCATCGACATTATGAACTTCTAACAAAGTCGAAAATGAATCAGTATAAATCTTGATATTATTTATATTTCATTGTTCATTGCAAAATTGAGAATTGAACTTCATTAGAACCAAATTATTTGATTGAATCGATACACAATACAATAACAGTATATAATTTTCAGAGATTGAAAAAATCTGAAATCCACACATCACGTTCCCCTCGCCCCCCTTCCCCCTTCTGAGTCTTTCTCTAACTTAGAATTAACAAACATTAAGCAATAAATAGTATACAACAGGCTACGAATATAAACATATAAATAGCAAATAATCCTACAAGTATTCTAACACATCTTGAAAACGACCATTAAACAACAGATGGACCATTTCATGGGCACCAAAAAATAACGTGAAAATGGACATTTTGTCAAAACAATGATGTTAGCGCGTGATGTTGTACCAATCAATATTTTAACTCAATTATCAATTCCCTTTGAAAATCTCGAGGTTGAGGCTGAAGTAATTCGCTTAACCTCTTCTAGTTTAATCTGACACCTGAACGTCTCAGTCGCATTTGTCAACTACTACTCCAATATAACTTCTATAGTTGGATCTAGATTGCATTACAGTCTTTGAGTTCATGTGTACGAATACAGATAAGTTTGCAAATATGAAAGTCGCGGTGATCGGAGCAGGGATAAGTGGACTTTGTGCAGCATATGAACTCGCGGATGCTGGGGTGGAAGTGGTGTTATACGAGAAGGAAGACCGTTTAGGAGGCGATTGTAGAAGTGTTACTATAGAGGACATCGACTTAGATCTTGGCTTCCTGTTCTTAAACCAGGTATGCCTTTTATCCTTCCATTTTCATATCGTCGATTTGAAAATATGGTTTTGTTTCATTTAGTGGCAAAGCCAGGGGGCACAATCTCGGGGATCATACTCAAAAAACACCATCTTGAAAAAACGTTTGTGACAAAAAAAACCACAATCAATCAATATAATATAAATCTATACTACTAACTTAAAATCTATATCGTTAGATCATGTTTGTCGCTTCTAATTTTATGTGTGACATGTCGCATATTCATCAAACTCATACATAATAGTGCGAGAAAAAAAATGAAATGTCATAACAGATCATGGTATGTCATGGACATTACTTATCTTGGAATCCTATCAAATTTTAACAACATATGTGACATAGATATCAAGTTCCTAACAATCAATATATCAAAATTAATATATAATTTCCCATAAGCAATGATAACCGTGGTATGTCATAAACATTATTTATCATTGAGTCATGTCAAAAAATGTCATGACATATCATGATATATTGTGGGGATTAATTATCATTCAATCCTTTCAAATTTTATACCATATATCATCATAAGTCAATCAATCAATTAACATATATATATAATTATCGTACAAAAAAGCGGATATAATCGTCAATGACGGCCCTTCAGAGTCCAACCAAAGAATCGAAGAAGATTTATGACATATTTTCATGGTGCGATATGATGTCAAGTTTCGTAACAATTTGACCAGAAACAGGGACGGAGCCAGCTTTTTTGCATGAGGGGGCGGAAAGAAAGCGTATTTCACTTTTTAGAAATTAGTTGGAATTATTCTTTAAAAGAAAAAACAAACAAAGGAAATTTAAAGTACAAATTCTATTTTATCTTGTTCAATTGTGGACAAGTGAGGACTTTTGAAGTTTAAAAACACGTTAAATTAATAATTTTGAGAATGAAAGATATGTTTTAATAATTTTAATGTCAATATTAAATGAGTTTTGGAAGTCATATTAAAATGTGATCTAAATCATAAATTTAGATCATATTGTATTCATACTCAAAACACATATTTACAATATATCAATTATTCTATATAAAGAATTGATATCAGATATTATATTTATAATTGTAATATGGTTGATCAAGTTTTCATGTACGAATTCATTGAAAAAATATAAGGCACTATTGTTTCAATTCCTTTGAAAATCCAGAAATTAGTTTTACAATATGATAGAAAAAGGGAAAAAATGCATTAGAAGTAGGCAATCTATAGTGGTAGTGGTCCTGTAAGTAGAATAAATTGGAAAAACCAACAAAAAGAAGTGGACGAGTTTGGATGCCAGGTCAAACTTAAAGTAGCAAGAGCCCATAACCAACAAGTCAAACAGAAACCTCATACATGTATTACATTATTATAATGAATACTCATTCGCTGGGGGGGTCCTGGCCCGTACCAGCCCTCCTTGCTCCGCCCCTGACCGGAAAAAATGAATACAACCCGATTTACGTAACCTAACAACAAAGAAAAATAACATTGAGGTTGAGGTCTAAATCTCACGCATTGTTGCACTCAATAATTCAGATTTTATTATATCAATCACATGAAATGACAGGCAATACATATCTTCAATGTTATAATTGTGTTCTTCGCGAGATTTATTCAATTTCATAAATAAGCTTTCTTTCGCTATAACAAAATGAACATCCGTGAAAAAAGATCAGCTAAACCGAAACTCATAGTCTCCTGTAGTGAGATATTCTCATACTAAAACGACCTCATAAGATCGATGAAAGAATGACACCATAATGTTAGTATATAACACATGCAACGGACACAACTATTTTTGTATTATATACCACGGAGTTATCCCACTAATTATGGATTTACACTCCTTTCATCTACTCATTTTCTTTATAATATCAAATAAGACATAACACAAACACACAAATCATCTTATCAGGGTATACAACAAGTGATAGATAATAAGCTACGTCAGAATATATTTTATGTCAAATACAATCAGTGACTAACTACGACTAAAGATTCCAACGCATATTATTATAATCACGTTATAATAACGCGTATCGTCACGCATAATAAATCTAAACGTTATCTTTTATCACAGTGTTTCATATATACATGATCAGTCTCGTCCTTAAGTGACAACGAACAGCGTCTTCAAATTCTATACTATAACATGATACACGTATTAAGACACACCATTGTGAATAATTGTTCACATTATGAAGTTAAGCCTATTAATTCGTATTTCTTGAAAAATCGTCATAATAAGTTTCAAGTCTTTATATTTACTTTGGAGATTATAGTATATTGTTGTGTATCGACACTACGAATTTCTAATAAATTCGAAAATGAACCAGTATAAATCTTGATATTATTTATATTTCAGTGCCGATCATTCATTGCAAAATTGAAAATTGAACTTCATTAGAACCAAATTATTTGATTGAATCGATACTCTACAATAACAGTATATAATTTTCAGAGTGATTGAAAAAAATCT
>LIEC01010690.1:0-38733 GCA_001925005.1 Drosera capensis
TCTCAGTAGTTGTCGTACCTACAATAATATCGCAAAATATAAATATTATTGCATGATACCCCAAAATAATATGCATAGATAGGGGTATAATAAAATGCACCTAATGTGTTCTTATTAAACATTATGCTAAATCATATTATTAAAGGAAATGAATCCTTCTTCCTCCCCAACACTGCCGAGACAGCCGACTTCAGGCGACGGCTTGGCCGGAGCGGGGCGTTGGCGGAGGTCGGAGATCGAAGTCAAGGGAGGCTGGGGAAAGGAGTAAAGAGTGCCTTCATCGTGCGAGGGCCACCATCTCCGAATTCGCTGGTCGAATTCGACCGAAATCTGTCGGCTTATTGCTTCCGGCGTCGGGAAAGGGATGGCGAGGGTTGGGAATGGTCGACCGCTGCTGTCATCATCGCCGAAGTCCGATGTCGGCCGTCGGGGAAGGCTGGATCTGGGTTGCGACGACAAAGCAGCGCCAGCGAGGGTGATTTTTGGTCCGAAAGGCGTGTCGTCGCGGCGCAGAAGCTACGGCCTCGGCTTCAGGCTAGGCTGGGTCAGTGTGCGGCGGTGGCTTCGGGGATGGTTCTGCTGGGCGACGACGACGGATAGGGAGGGCGGCGGCTAGGGAAAGGGAAGGGCGACGGGATTGGCTCCGGTTGCTCGGGTTGGTTCGGGTTGTGGTCGGGAAGGGATTGCCGAAATCCGGCCATACAGGTTATCGTACTAGAATACCATAAACGAACGACGACAACTAAACGAGACGAAACTAACGAGATGGAATTTTACCTTTGCTATATCTCTGATATATTCCTCGCAGGGTCTGTTTCTCAGGATGCTAGGTCAAAACTTGTGAGGTCAAAATTTCGAAAATATTTATATTGAGGCGTGATTGAAATATTTATGGAAGCGGTTGAGATTTTCGCGGGATTCTTGCATCATTCAAATATACCTTACCATATTTAAAATATTTACTTCCTTATTCAACTTATTTCAATTCAATTTATTTTGGGATATTACATTATGTATCAGTGACTGTGTCACATGCCCCGTCATTTGCCCACCTCCGCGATCATCACCTCAACACTCTCCGCCAATAGTGGTTGAGTACTCGCCACCACCATCCTACCACACTGTTAAGCCACCACCGCCGCCACGCTCATCTTTGTCACATGGTCCAGAAATCAGTCCTCCACCGCCGCCTGCTCATTTGACCATTAGCGCTGCCCCTGCTCCTCCGATGACAGAATGGCCACGGTACCCCTATCCTTACTATTACTTTTATGCTTCCAAGGGTTCATCTGCTTCTCTACCGACCTTTTTCATCATCTTCTGCACAGCTTTGCTCTGTCTGATGTTTTGGTAAAGTGTGATGGCGGCGATCAGCAACAAGAAGGACTATAACAATGTTTCTTTGGTCATGTTTTCTTGGTACTTTTTCTGATTGGAATGTGCAACCATGAATAGTATTCGATGAAACAGTATAGTGAAAGCTATACCAACGATCTTCTGCCGTATTTTGTTTACAAAATGGTCCAGGTAAGAATACATCTTAGTATAAAGAGCGGCGACCGGCGACGCAGATTAACAAAGGCAAAGTACATGTATCCGGCTACATAACCAAATAAGAAACTCACTGTCGTTCAACCTATGGCTTTGTGAGAAGACGAAGTACAAATGCATAGATGCAAGAGTTTGCATCTTGAGTTTCCACACATCTTCAATTCAACATGAATATCTGGTTTAGTAAATATATACAAAATCAAACGTCTTCAAAGTGAATCACTATTGAACTCCACTATAAAGATTTCATAAGTTCTCACATAAACACCAGCGTGCTATATAAAACTAAACTGCTATGATCATCATACTGTTACACAGATTCCATGCTCGTCTTCATAATCGTAAGCAGGAGTAGCAGGACCAACAAATGTGACTCGGAACAGATACCTGCGTACATCTCTGGTGACTTCGGTAGACTGACATCTAGACACGACATGATTTGGCAAGATAGTCGCAACCTTGATAGGTTTCAAGTCCAGGCTGGTCAAGCTCTTCCTCTTCGATACAGGTGCACCGCTTGCTCATTTTCCCGGTTAATGCGATCTCCACAGGTGTCTGAACTAGTCTTAGGTAGCCATTATCACACCAAGCCTGACAAAACACAAAGAGAAAAGCAATAAATCAATGCCTGCTACAGGAGAATCAAACTTACCTCCAGCTTTTCAATTCGATTGTTCAAGACTCCAATCTAATTCTTACTTCTACCTTTGAAGTGTAGATAAGAGATCCTCTGTTCCTTTAAGATTTTTCAATTTAAAAAGGCTATCTGCATATTGGAGGAGAATCATCCGGGAAAGCAAAAATAGGCAGTCAAGTAACAACAATATCATGTTAATGTCAATCCTATTGAAGCAGCGGGGAATTATTGATGACTGATTGTGTAGCAGGCATAGGATCTGAAACAAGATTAAGTACTATAGGCTGCATCATCAGAGAAAACAGAACTATTTAACATGATTCTTGTCATGGATGCAAGATTGAGCAGGCATATAAAGAGCCATATGCAACTGATAGAACCAAAGCAACGAAATTCGGCCTCCATCCCCAAAGAAATTGCAACAGAGTAATATATTGACAAAATTGAACATGCAAATGTGAGCTCCGTTTTCACCCAAAACAGTATTAAATAATTGAAATTCCAGACACAGCAAAATGTACTGGAACTATCATTATATAAAAAAAATTTATGAATCAAAGCTTGCTCGATCGTTCATTGACAGGAGTTTAAAATTTGCCTCAAGACATTTGTCCATCACAGGAAAGCAAGCAGCAACTCTAGATCTCTACGCCAGCAAAGGAACTACTTGACCAATAGAGAAAAATCTCAATAGGTCTACTTTACCTCTCCACCCTCATTCTGACTCCACCTTGAGTTACAACTCGGTAGCTTACTTTCTTCATTCTTCTGCTTCTCCAACAGTTGTGCTCCTCTAGCTGCCTTCACTTCAGCTCCTTTTATATACTTGGTGGGTTGTCCTTGGTCACCATAGTAGCGCCCAATCAGCCTTCCGACAGATCTGAATGAAGAAGTAAAAAGAAATGAAAAAACATCATTAGAACAACAATTATCTTCTATCTATAAACAATGGTAAAAGATATGAATACACCAGATTTCATGTGGAGATTCTCTTCACATTTCATAGAAGAGAACAAAAATGATGAGCATAATATTACTGAACCATAAGTGACTAGATTATAAACAAAAACGTTACTTTTGTGATTAATTAAGGTATGAACTGTTACACAACTCAATAGGGAACACGCCAAATGCTAAATGATTCATGTGTCTGCGCACAGACTAAATAGAACAGAAAGAGGAAAAGCTACCACTTCGACAAAAGATTCCTGTGAAGTGTTGTTTTATCCCCTAAATCCTTTACTGCCATTATATTAGACGAAACAAGTAATATCAGGTTCACAGTAGTAAGTTTATTGAGACAGATATCAAAATTCAATATTATATTACTTTTGAATTTGTTTTGAAGAGAAACCAAGTACTTTTTCTACCAAAAGCAGTTTTCCTTCTTCATGCTGTATAGCACATAAGAGAGAAGAAAATTAACAATTGTTTTCCACAAAACATCTCCCAAATTATTACTAAATAATAACTAGCACTTAAATTGCAATGTCTACGTATTGTCCGCTACTTCATTACCCATCTTGGGAAGCTCCAATATCCCATCAAATAAGGCGATACAAGTTTTTAATAACATGGAATTGAAAAATATAACTCAAGCAATCACAATTCACGATAAATTTATGAAAAGGATGACGTCTTACAGCTCGAGGTCAATGTTTCTCTCGAAAACTGTGAAAGTCAAATTATCTCATTTGATTGTGACCGAGTGATTAATACACCCACAACAGCCCACTAATTCCCGTCGTGCACAGTGGGATTAGTACATAATAAACTAACACTTAGCAGATAGCCCACTCTAAGTATCCAACTCACTTAGTGCGCAGATAGAAATCCCGCCAGTGGACAATGCTTTTTACCTGCCAGAAGATGTGGAAGGAGATTCATTAGTCTCCCATAAGAATCAAACAATGGAGACAGAAAAGACAATACAAGTTCCCATGAATTATCATAAACATTGTATGCTGTGAGGGATTTAATTCACTGGAAGCCTAAGTTCTTCTTCTTTTGTTCTTTTTCTTTTTTGTCATTAGAAGCTTAAGTTGGAAAACACAAAATCCAAATAGTTACTGCATTGTTGATAGCTAAACGTTCTTTGCTCAATAATGTTAACTACACTGATAACGACTGTGGTTTACTACGACCAACATAAACAAGCTCGATGAAAGACAAAGGTTAATTCTGTAATACTGAAATATTGACAGGTGCGCTGCACAGAATAAGAAATCACAATATCAACAAATATTTCGAAATAATTGATAAATATTTTGAATTTTTACGATGTAGTAAGTTAATAACGGATCATTTTGGGTAACTGTATATATAAAAGATAATATATTTTAAATTATATTTTGATTTTTAGGAATTTTTATTATTAACTTCAAATATTTTGTTTTATTTTGTTTTTATTTTTTCATTTTGATATTTTGAAATTTTTTTTTATTTTTCTTTTTATTTATTCATTTTGATATTTTGTAAAATTTGTTTTCTTCCTATATGCCTGGAGACGATGCGAGATTGTGGTGATATTTATTATTTTTTAATTTATTTTTGCTTTTATGTAGAATTTTTTAAGTAAAATAAAATCATGGTGAATAGATATGTATTAGATTAAATATTAGATGATATATCATTTGTCATCGTAATGGTTCAACATAAAATTGATTCGACACGAAAAAAAAGTTGTGTAATGACATATATATTAGACTGGACCGCAGCATGCCAATGGAATTAAAAGAGATTCAAAATTTGTTGGCATTGATACAGATTCAGAATAATAATTCATTAGTTTAAGTAAGATCTATTCGTGTTCATTCTTAAGCTCAAAAATAGAAAAAGCACAATGAAACTGTTGATAGAGCAAAGGAGAGTGGAACCTAGGATGAGATAAAGTGAACAGCATATAAGGATAAATTATAATTTAATTAGAAGTTGACATGAAAAGGAAAGAAGAAGGTTAATCAAGAAAGTATTTAGGATTGAAGTCGTAAGCATTCCACATTCAATTGAAAATTTGGGAGGCTTTATATTTTGGAGAACATTTTTCCTTTTCGAATGACATGCAATTAAGCTAAGTGAGATCTAGAGGAGAATTAAATGGCTTGCAATCTCAGAGTGTCACAATATACAATATACGGGGTGAATAGGCTATTAAAAAAAATTTGTTAAACAATGTGCAGCCTGGTTTTGATTTAGTATGCAACTGTCTACTGCTGACTAGCAAAATTAGTCTGCAACCGAGATTCAAGACTTGAATCTCTATGTGCCAATGGTTATAAACACCCAGTTGAACATGAATAACTCCAATCTCTGTGTGTCCAACAAGTTTTTTAACAATTCTAAAACAAGTGTAAAGCAGTAAAAGACACAAGAATTTATACTAGTTCAGATAATCGTTCTCAAATGGCTAACGAAGGCTTATCCTACTCTTTTCAAGAGGACCAGTATAGTCAAATCAAGAGATAATTCACTAACTCTTTGTTATGGGTTACAAAGAAACCTCTTACAAATTACATAACTTGCTAAGACTAAAAAACCAAGTTTTGTGCATAGATTACTTTTGGACTTTGCTGCAGACTTATTCTTGATGCTGACTATTGAATTTGTTGTACTCAGATCTTCAATCCAACACACTTGAACGATTGTAGAATGATGTTGAGAGATTTTTTAACTTACTAGCAATTCCTCTCAATCGTCAACCCTGTCTATCTGAATTAAATCTCCTTTTATTGAGCTTAGGAAATCCCAACCTGTGACCACTCTATCTGATGTTGGCAGTGTCTGTTTTGTTCCCTGCAAATCTCAGTGATGTTGATAAGATCCTCTTAGAACAGTCTTCAACCTCGTAAAAACTCAAACCTCAAATCTTCGATTTGACTGTTACCTCGATTCTCATCCAATCAACAACTATCCCAACTGCATTCCAATCTACTGCACTCTTGCCTTTACTGCAAGCCACTATACCCAGTCTGCTACATTATGTGATTTGGTCTTGATTTTGAGTCCTTCGATAGATTCTAGGTTCCTTTACTGCCCATATTCATCCGAAAGCATTTATCTTAAACTCTTGATGTCTACTGCATATGATGATCTACAATGACCTCCCATCTGTGATCATCTGATGTACTGTTGTAAGCATCTTAGATTGCATCTGACCATCATAATTATGAGACTAACTGAATTACTATGAATATGTCCTAATATAGAGTTTTGCATCAACAACAACAACAACTCTAGCAATAGGATAGGAGTGGTAGCTCTTATTCAATTAGCCACAACCAAAGGGATTGTATATCAATCCTAATAGTTTCAGAAGATGACAAGTAGCCGTGGTTCTTGCAAATCAGGTGTCCTTCGATTTGTCCTTGTATTCGTGATAATCATCTCTTGGTTTTCTTTCGATTATGGAATATTTGGTAAATACATCATTTTTTGGTTACATGGTTTGCTCTAAATGTCGAACTTAAATATGATTCTAAGGGCTTGACACCTCACTTTTTATTAAAACCAGGGTTGCCAAGTTTGCAGTGGCCAGTAACGTGACGCCATAGAGTTTCCTAATTGGAAAACTTCTGTGTGTGAGGGTTATGATATTTTGACGACAAATAAACATAAATCACTAACCTCGCTGCTTGAAAGACCTTTCAACGAATTCGTGAGTCCATCTTTTGCATCCAAGGTCAAAAATAGAAATGGTCAAACCGTCAAACTAAAGACTATAAGAAACTTCAGACATTGCGTATCAGAAGTGGAGCATATTGCATAATAAGAAAATTTGGAGCAATTTATATTCACTTTAAAGATGATTCAACAAAGCCCAGACCACAAATTTATTGATCCACAATGGAGCTGCCTAGCGATTGCGTTTAAAGCTTATAGCTTTCGATACATCCCTAAGGTTTTGCCTGAGTATCATTGGCATCAGGTATGGAGAAAGGACACTTAAGTTTGAATAACCAATCCTAGAAGAAATATTAACACGCAGCAAAGACCTTTTTCAGATCCTCGTATTGTCATTTTAAACCTCAAAGCTTTGATGCGATTGATCCTCATACTTCTATCCTCACCTTAGCAACCATCTTTGTCGCACTCTAGTTTGATGTAACTTAGTCTGTATTCAATACCGTTGAGACCTTATCTGCACCAGTCACTGCTTTAACTTCGTCCGCACCCAAATCTGATGCAATTAATGTATTGTTGTATTGGTCCTTATCTATAAGATCATTCCTAGATCCTAAATCATTTACAAGTTTTTTTTATTGCCCATGCATGTCTTAACTGCTTAGTCGAAATTCTTTGTAATATTCTGTATCTGGTGGCCCACAATGCTCTCTATCTGTGCCCGTATGCTCTCCAGCATCTCACCTACACTAGACATACCTACCTAATTTTCAGTCTAAGCATACTAACAATATCATGGTTAATACTTCTGAGTTTTGTTCATCAAAATCTATACAAGTGGAGAGATTGTGCAATCCTATCAATCTTCCCCTAAATTGATGCTAATAAAACTTCTAAGTAAAACAATAAGCTAACTTTTTAATTATATTGTTTGATAAAAAAAACTTAATCTAATTTCTTAGACTAATTTCTTAACCTAATCCCCATAATTTCTTAATCTAATTTCTGTGGTAGCCTCTACTACATCCCTGATTGGTGATACTGTTGGGAAGCCCTCATTTGTTGGTGATCCCTGTATTGTTGTTTCCTCCTATAACACAGATTCTGATGGGATAAGCTCTGATGCTGGAGACTCGGCTCTAAGTGACTCTGCTATAGTAGATGGTTCTCCTGTTTATTACTCCTTGATTCCTTCTTAGTGACCTCATCAATGATGTCATCATCATAATGGTCTTCTAGCTATGGGAATTCATCATCATCTACTGATGATTATGCTCTACTGACTGTTGGCTTTGAGACATAATCATAAATCTCCAAGGTTGCTGCCTTAACATGCTTGTCAACCAGTCTTTTTAGTTCAGCCTCCACTTCAGGAATGTGCACAAATTCAACATGTTGCAATTGTGTCTGTTTGTGCCTTCTTGTTTTGAGGATTAAGTCTTTGATCTCCAAAGCTCCACTGAACAGTATGTAGGGTTCAGTGAGCCTCTTTTTCTTATTGCCCTCCATTCTTTTAATTTGAAACTGTTGATAGATTTCTGCCTCTATCATGTCATCAATTACTCCAATTTATGTCGTCCGTATTTTTCCTATACCTCGTGGTTGGTCCTGATGGAATGAGCATTGGCCTTGTAGCTTTGGACTTCCTCTTGATTGGGAGTTTATGCTCCTTGATGAACTTTTGGATCATTGGTTCCTTTTGAGGCATGCCCAGTATTTCATCAATCTTGGCTCTATGTTCCTAAATCTTTTCTTGAATGGCTTGGACAGTCTACAACACTTTTTTGATCTCTTCCTTTTTTGGAGATTGTGTGGTTGTTGTTATGGCTCATGCTTCTGTTGTAGTTGAGGGCTAGTTAGCTTCAACCATAGTCAATTCCATTCCTATATTAGAGATAGGAATGATTGTTGTTGTGAATGCCTCAGTTACAGCAGTCCTTATTGTCAATGTACATGCAGTAAAGGTGCTATGTGGTTGCTCAATCTGTATCCTTCTGAGTTTGGCTTCAATGGCTTTAATCTCCGTTCTTGTGTAGCCCTGTACACCTAGCTCTTACCTGAGCTGTGCTTTTGGTCCTTCTCTGACTTCCTGATAGCTTCTCTGATCTTCCAGAATGAGGTTATGAAGGTTTTCATCAGCACCAGCCCTCAGATACTTCAGTGCAATGTTTGCATCAAAAACTGCTATAATCTCTTGCTTCTTTGGTGGTAAGCTCTTTAAGGATGATGTCTCAATTGTTGGTACAGTTGTTGGTGCTTGAGAGCTAGCTTCAGTCTCCTTTTCTGTTGGTACAGAGTGTGCTTCTACCTCTATTTCTGTAGGGGGTATAGTAGGGAGCTCCGATATTGTTTCCTCTTTTGAGGTCTACAGCACAAGCTTCTAGTGCTTTCTTGATCATCTTCCCTTTGGCATTTTAAGGCTTCTTCTTATCAAGTTGATCTGTAACCTTTGTTGTAGTCTGCATTGCTACTGGTTTCTTTGAGAAACCTATTGACTTCTTCCCAATCTTTCGGACATCAATCTGCTTAGCTATAGTCCATGGTCTTCCCTTCTTATCAAAAAGCTTGAGCTTTTCTTTGAGGATTATGCTTAGAACCCTTCCAAACAAAGGTTGTTTGGCCTCTACTGTTTTGGCCAGTTGATACATCAGCAACTTGGCCTAATTGAGTTGGTTCTTGGTAAGGATTGCACACATTATTTCTTGCTGATGAGAGGTGATATGATCTTTTGAGAACTCCCTTGACATGATCATCTTCTTGACTACGTCTGCATGTAGTTTGTGTGATTTAGACAATTACTTCTTCATTGTCCGTATTCCTTTTTCTGTCTGTCCTCGCTTAGCATTGCATATCTCTCATCATTTACCACAGAGTTGGGATATCTTTGGATCCTTCGTTCAAAACTCTAAAGAGCTGTTCGAAATCATTAGGAGTGAAATTGATCCCAATTCGTGTGGTAGATGTGTATGTGATGTATTGAAAGTCCTCTATAACTTTTGCCTTTTGATGAAGTCACGTACCTCTTCGTCGTATATTTTGCTGGTTTTCTCACAGAAGTGCTTGAGGCCTATATCTTAAATCAGCTCGAAAATTTCTTTCACTTCATCGGATTCATTCTTCAATGTCCCGAAATCAAGAATCACTCCGGTCTGCAATTCGGTTTTTCTTGTTAGGCTTCGTTGCTCTTGAGATTTGTCACTCTTAAGTGGAGTATTAGATCTGATGTTGGCCATTTTTTAGTGAAATCAAAAAGAATTTTCAAATTCGTGAAAATAAGTTCTCAAAATTCACAAACTGAGAATTTTCAACGAGATGGTGTTGGACACTAGTTCCTTTGAGATATCTCTTGATTCTTTTTACTACAGTGTAGTGGGATTCCTTGGGATCGATTGATACCTTACACAGACACAGACTGAATATTGAATGTCTAGTCTGCTTGCAGTAAGGTAAAGTAATTACCCAATCACTTCTCTGTACATGGTTTGATTTATTTTCCTTTCTTGTTCGTCTTTATCTATCTTTATTGAAGTGCTCATGGGAGTTTTCATATGACTAGCATTGTCTAATCCATACTTTTTAATTGTGTTTTTTAAGTACTTTGTTTGATTTATAAAGATTTCACTTTCTAATCGTTGTACTTGAAGTCCTAGAAAATATTTTAGTTCTCCCATTAAACTCATCAAAAATTTAGATTTCATTAGCTCTACAAACCATTCACAAAATTTATTTTTAGTGCACCCAAAAATAATATCATCAATATAGATTTGTACTAACAATATATGTTCCTTATGTTTTTTAAGAAATAGAGTGGTATCTACTTTTCCTCTTTCAAATTTATTTTCACATAGAAATGTTGAGAGGGTTTCATACTATGCTCTTGGTGCTTGTTTTAATCCATATAAAGCTTTGTCTAACCTATATACATATCTTGAATATTCAGATTCTTCAAAGCAAGGAGGTTGTTCAACATAAACTTCCTCTTGCAACTTTCCATTTAGAAATGCACTTTTTACATCCATTTGATAGACTTTAAATCCTTGATATGCAGCATAGGTAAGAAACATCCTTATGGCCTCTAATCTTGTTACAGGGGCAAATGTTTCATCAAAATCAATTCCTTCTTCTTGTGAATACCCTTTAGCAACTAATCTAGCTTTGTTCCTGATGACTATTCCATTTTCAATAGATTTATTTCTAAATACCCATTTGCAGCCTACTACTGGATATTCTTGGGTCTTGGTGTTGGATACCATACCTTATTTCTTTGAAACTCATTTAGTTCTTCTTGCATAGCTTCTACCCAATTTGGATCATTTAGAGCTTCACTTATTACCTTTGGTTCTATTTCAGATATAAAACACGCAGATAGCCATTCTGTATTCATTGCACTTGTAGTCTGTACAGATGCATTCTTATCTCCTATTATGTCATCTTTTCTATGTGCCTTAATCCATCTTCCTTTGTCTTGTTCATTAGTTTCCAATTGTTGTTGAGGTTGTTCTTCTACCTCTGCTACAATGTCATTGTGTGCAGACGACTCTTCCTTGTCTGTAGTCTTAATGACCTCTTCTGTAGCCTGTTCATTACATGCACATTCCTTATCAAATACATTTGCATCCCTTATAAATGTTTCTTTTTCATTGAATAATACGTGAAATGACTCCTCAACAATCTGTGTTCTTTTATTGTATACTCTAAATGCTTTGTTGTTTGTTGAATATCCCTCATCTGCCTTAGGATCAAATTTCTGTAAATAGCTGTTATCATTGTTGTGTATATAGCAAATGCATCCAAAAGTATAAAAGTATTTGACACTTGCTGTCTTTCCTTTCCACAATTCATAGAGGTTTTTTTTATAAAGTTTGTAAATTGTGCATCTATTCTGAGTATAGCAAGGTGTGTTAACTACTTCTGCCCAGAAGTTTTTTGTTAAGTTTGCATCAGAAAGCACTGTTCTAGTTGCCTCTATGAGTGTTCTATTATTTCTCTCAACCACACCATTTTGTTGGGGTGTTCTTGGTGCTGGGAAGTTATGTTTAATTTCATGATCATTGTAGTAGACATGTATTCCTGTCTGATCAAATTCAGTACCATGATCACTCTTAATTGTGATTACTTCTATTTCTTTTTCATTTTGGATCTGTCTAAGGAACCTTGTCAGCAAACTACATGTTTCATTTTTTTATTTAAGAATATTACCCAAGTATATCTGGAGTAATCATCTACTATAACTAGAGTGTATCTTTTTCTGTTTAAGCTTTCCAGCTCAACTAGACCAAAAAGATCCATATGTAATAATTCAAGAATTCTAATTGATTCTGAGGAGTTTAAAGGTTTAAAAGCTTGCCTAGTTTGCTTTCCTACCTGACATAGTCTGCATAGTTTATCCTTTTTGAATTTAATTTGAGGGAGTCCTCTTACTAGGTTTTATGAGGATAGTCTATCTATAGTTTTGAAATTAAGATGAGCTAATCTTTTGTGCCATAGACAGTGTGTATCTTCACCTTTTTTAGTATAGAAACATGTTATTTGTTCTGAATGTGATGAATCAAAGTCTACTGCATAAATATTTCCTTTTCTTATTCCTAATAATTTGACTTTTTGTGTGATTTTATTTTTTACTTGGCATGTATCATAGGTGAATGAGACATCATAATTTTTATCACACAATTAACTAATGCATAGAAGGTTATGTTCTAAGCCCTTAACATAAGCAACATTTCTAAAGATTAAAGAACTTATACCAAGGATTCCATAACCATTAGTTGTCCCTGCTTTTCCTCCTCCAAATATGACAAGAGGTCCTTGTTCTTTTCTATAGTTTTCAAGGATGGATTTGTTTCCTGTCATGTGTCCTGAGCATCCACTGTCCAGGTACCATATGCCTTTTGCTTTTCCTGTAATGAAAACATGGAGAGCTTGTACATGGTACCCACTCATTTGGGTCCTTATTGGTTAGCTTTTGGAATCCACACTTGAATTATCTTCTTTTGTAAGTTCCAGTATTCAAATGATTTATGGTCAATTTTGCCACAGGTAAAACAGTAGACCTTTGGTCTTATGCTTCTTAGTGGTTTGCTTCACTTAGTTTGCTGCTCTTGACATGAGCAGGTGTGTCTCAAATATGGTTTTCTCCAAGTTGTTCTTGGGAAATTATTCCATACTGAGTAGTTAGGTGCATGCTGAGCTTCATAAGGCATTTCTCTGAATTCTCTTTTTGAATTCCTTGCCTTATCCTTCTTATTGTATTTATCGTAAGCATGTATTGGTAATCTGCCCCAATTCCTTTGAGATTGAGCAGTAGAGATCTTGCTTTGTAGTAGAGATCTCTTGAACATACTTTTCTTACTCAGTACTGTTTGTGCAGTTGAGCTTTTGTTGCTTTGCACAGTCTGTGCAGCAAAGCGTTGGCTCTTATGCACATATGCTGCAGTAGAGACATTCTTCTTTTGTACACCTTTTGTAGTGGTTTGCTCAACTTCCTTGGTAGTGACCTTGTTATCTGCATTGTTGTTCAACCAGTCATTATATCCCAACCCAATTTTATTATGGGAGGATTTACCTGTGTTAATCAATTTTTACAGATCTAAGGTCTTGCCATTTCAAGCATCCACTTGCTTTTGATGCTCAGTGTTTCTCAATTACGTGTTTCCACTACTGCATTGAAAAGTTTTACTTTCTCATTTGCTTCTTTCAGTTTATCTTCAGCATTGGTAAGACTACTACTAGTCTCTTCATTTAAATTGCATTTTTCTTTGAGAATTACAATCTGCTTAAGATTTTCTTTATTTTCCTTTAAAAGAGAAATAAAGCTTTCAAAAGATTCTTGAAGTGCTTCCTTCAATTCCTCTGTGGTAGCCTCTGAGTCAGAGAGCTCAAATACCTACTTTTGTTCATCTTCTCTAGCCATGAGACACAACATGATATCTTTATCATCAGAGTCTGTGTCACTCCATGTCTTTGCTGCATAAGTCTTGCCTCTTTTCTTTCTTCCAGAGGTGACTTTGTTGTGGTCCTTCTTGAACTTTGGTGTAGAAGAGTCTTGTTTTGGTCGTCTGTATTGAGCATCAAAGTGTCCTGGTATGCCACAGTTATAGTAGACTTCCTTTTCTGCATCTTTGGTTTTCTTTCTTGCATCATCAATCTGGTTTTTGTTTTGCTCAACCTCAAGATTGTAGTTGTGTGAAACATCATACAGTTGAGCCAGAGATATTTTTGTTAGATCTCTGGATTCTCTTATGGTTGTGATCTTTGTATTCCAGATTTCACCAATAGATCTCACAAATTTTAGGTTGACTTCCTTCTTTTCAAAAGTCTTCCTTAAGGTTTTAAGATTGTTGATGAGAACATTGAACCTTTCGAAGAAAGTAGTGAGATTCTCATCAGATCTCATTGAGACTAGTTCATATTGTTGTATCAATACATCCTTCTTGTTTTCCTTGATCTCATTAGTTCCTTTATTTCTTAACAGTAGAGCCTCCCATGCTTCATTTGTAGTCTTAGTATGAACCACAATCTCAGATATATTGTCATCGAGGGATTTGAATATTTGATTTAGGGTTTTTCTTCTAACCATCTCTAGATCCCAGTCTTCTCTGAACTAGAGAGATGTTGGTTGTTGTACTTCTCTAATTAAATCCTTTTGGTCTGGCATCATTGGAATATTTGGTTCATCCAGGACAATGTCTTGCATCCTTTCGTCTATTGAGTTGAGATGTGCAAGCATTCTTAGTTTGCAGTGATTGAACTTGTCGTTAGGACATTCGGGGAACTTTTGTGGTGCCATTGTTGTTGACGATGATCTTCACACACACAAACTGTTAGTAACTTCTTTCCAAATAAAATATATGACCTTTTTTTTCCAAGAACTGTTACGTCTGGAAAGTCAGGCTCTGATACCAATTGTAAGGTAAAAAAAATAACCAAGAGGAAATTTTAATAATTTTATGCAGCGGATTAAGATTTAGCATATCACTGTTCTATGTAGACTACTTGAGTAGTCTGCAGCTAACATTTTGAGGTCTATTGTAGAGATTCTAATTCTCGGAATTTGTCTCTGTTTGGCTATGAAAGTTGATTTCTAATAGTTTTAAATACCAAGCAATGAGAGCAGATAAAGAGACACAGTATTTATACTGGTTCAGACACTTGTTATCAATTGATAAATAAGAGCTTACTCCAATCTTCCTTTGATGACCAGTGTAGTCAAGCCAAGAGGTGAGTATCACTATCTTCTTGTTTTTAGCTTACAAAACAACTTCTTTTTACAAGCTTGACAACTTGCAAAAAAGATAAAAACCCACGATCTTCAAATAGATTCAGCAATCTGAACTCTGCTGCAGATAGTGTTCTTCTTGAAGAGTAGTAAACTTCTTTTTTTCATAATTCGGTTCTCTTGAGTAATCTTTGAATGTTGATTGCTTTTGTACGCTTGCCTTTCAATCCTTATTCAACAGCATTTATCCAAGAGCTTCATTGGTTTCCTTTTATAGGCTTAGGAAACGAACCTACTGCAGCTTGAAACTGTTTCTGATGCTGACATCTCGCCACTCGTGTCCTCCACCTTCTCGTTTTTTGCAGCCCACTATCTGCAGAATGTGTCGTTACTGCTTTAACTCAAATCTTCGTTTGACTGACTCCAGACCTCTGACCCCACTTTCAGCAACCTCTACTGCACCCAGTCTGCTGTACCTTAGTCTACATTCTGTATTGTGAGACCTCGTCTGCACCCAGATCTGATGCACATTGATGCATTCTGTGTTGGTCCTCGCCTGCAAGCCCAGTTCCAAGATCCTGAAGACTTTGAAGTTTTTTTGTTGTTCATCAATGCCTTAATTGTTTGTTTATCCAAAGCCCTCTGTACTAGTCTGCATCAAGTGGCTTATCTGATCTTCATCATCTGCAGCCGTAAGCTCTCCAGCATCCAACCTAGACTGTAACTACCTACTTGACTTCTAGCCTAAACAACCTAACTGCACTATGATTAATACATCTTAGATTTGTTACATCAATTTCAATACAATTAGAAGGATGATAACAGGTGTCTGAACCAGTATAAATACTGTGTCTCTTACTTGCTTTCATTGTTTGATGCTTAGAACTGTTAGAAATCAACCTTCATAACCAAACAGAGACAAACTCCAACAATTGAAGACCTATAAGTGTTAGCTGTAGACTACGCAAGTAGTCTACATAGAATAGTGATCTGCAAAACTATAATCCGCTGCATAAAATTATTAAAACTCGAATTAACCAATTTACCCTCCCTTTAGGTTATATCTTGGACCTTACACTTTATCTCCTATCGGCATAGTGGGTTATTAAGTACAGTGACTATATGTTTTCTGGTTCCCATCATTCTTGTTGCTTGCGACGCCTAGTGGACACCTTTAAGAAAGAGGTTATAAATATTCGTCAAAGTAAATTTTAGGTTCCGACTGTTACTCTTAATATTTGTCACCATTTAACTGTAGGTTTTTACCTTATATTCATATTTGTAGGTTCTTACCAAATATCCACACTTGAACAAGATGCAAATTGTTGCCTATGCCATGACAGTGCAATGCTTTGAAAACAACATCAGTAAGATTGCTGATAAGATAGAGCATTCAAGGAATTTCATAGCCAACTCAAACCTAGAATGTTTGGTTAATGCGTTGTTCGCAGGACATCGTTATGGAATTATGTTTAACAACTTGGCCAAGAGCTTCAATAGTTGGATTCGTGGCACACGCCATCTTCCAATCACCAAGATGATTGACCAAATCTGGGTACAAATAATGAAACTTATGTGCAAACGAAGAGAGTTTGTATTGGATACTACAACTTCTTTATGTCCTAAGCCAGCGAGAAAGCTTGATGAGGCCTACAAGGTAAGTCGTGGAATAACGATCTTACCTGCGAGTTTATACAAGTTTGAAGTAATCGACAAGGAAGCGAGACATGTAGTGGACTTGCTATCCCGTCGAGTGGCAAGTGAACGACCTTCCTTGTCGATGCCTGTGCATGTATTGTGTCCAAAAAAGAGCCTTTGAAAAACTATTGTGAGACTTATTTCAGTTTAAAGAGCTACAAAAATACATATAAAGAGGTCATCAATCCTATCCCAACTCAATAACATGATGGCTCCATCTCGACCGCTGAACCCATACAAATATACGCACCCGATGTTATGGCATAACCAAGATGACGTAGGGTAAGATGAATTCTATCACAAGTAAACACAAGACCAATGACATGTACATGATGCAAAAGAACTGGTCACAACAAGAGAACCTGCCAGGCTGTAATCTCTGGTATTGAGTAGTTATGTATACTCGATGTGTTGTAATGTTAAAAACAATATGTATTATTTTGTGATGTATTCCATTGTGATGTATTCCATTGTGATGTATTTGAACAATATGTATTCTTTTATGATGTATTCCACCAATAAATGAGTGTTGTGAACTCATGGTAGAATTTTCATATCTGAAATGGATGAGAGAAATTGATAGGTTCAATTAAGGTTAGATGGGGATGAATTTGTCAGATCGAAAATGGAGGAGAGGAGGAGATGAGTGTGATTAGGATTAGACAGAGATGAATTCATGGAACTCAATAAGGGTTATACATGGGTAAATTGTTCAAAGAATGTTAAATACATTTTTTAGAGTTTGTAGGGTTCAAGGTTATAGGGTTTCGGGCAATATCTTAGGGTTATAGGGTTAACAGGTTTGCAGTACAAATAATGGTACTTATAGTACACGTAATTAATATTACGATTACTTAAAGTATATAAAATGAATATATATGTTAAAGAAAATAGTAATTTTGGAATATTATATAGTACACATAACATAACTTATCACTAACAGAAGTAAACATTAACATATATAACCACATGGTAATACATACATAACATACATGAAACGATAGAGATATGTAGAGATGATACATGAAACGATAATATACAAGGCATAGTACATAATATCGAATTACATACATCAAATTCAACGAGTGGATGATATCCCACACCCACATGCTTTCGTCTCTTCCTCACCAATCACCTCAAAATATATCTTCAATATCTTCAAACCTTTTATAGGACGTCTAATCTTCATACAGTTCCTCCTCTTTCTGTAATGGCATCAAAGCCATCCCATAGTGTTTCAATAGCAGACCTTTTATACCATAATCTCGCATACACAGGAGCTTCATCCCTTGTCTTAGAGAAGGACAAAAAACGCTTATGATAGTCATGGATATCTTGTATTGAAAAAATATCAGGATCCACAGGTGGTGTCCTCTCTTTCCATCCTTCGACGTACTGAATAGTTGGGTGCCATATGAACCTTCCACCATAATACATCTTGATGCACATATTGAAATTAGATGTCATCTTTGAAAAAGTGAGTAGGATTCATAGGAGTGAGTAGTGTATTTTATTTAAGAGAGGTGAATAGATTTAGGTTTGTAGAGGCATTCTATGGTGTGTGGTATTTATAGAGTTAGAAACAAATATAGATCGTCCGATCTAGGTTTCATTTAGAAGTGTGAATATCAACCGTTAATGTATCTTTTTAAAAGTTACTTTTAGTTATTAAAAAAAATATTTTTAGTACATATGCCCGCAAAGAGGGGTACGTCATGACAAACTTTCCGTACATATGCCCACAAAGAAGAATATATCATGACAAACTTTCAGTACATATGCTCACAACATATTAGGGTTAGACAGAAGAGTACATATGCTCACAAGCTTTCAGTATACTTACATGTGTAGCAATACATGTAACAAATATTTTAGTACGTGAAAATTATCAATACAATGTCTCGTGACAAAAAACAGGAGTAGGTCAATATCATGTATTAGTAGATATGACCTGAAGGAGAGTACATATTCACGAACGAGAAGTACATGCCAACACAAAGATGCAAAAGTTTTATGTTTTCACATTAAGAGTTGTAGTGCAAAACATGTCATACAAAATTCAAGAAATGTTCCCCACTTTTAATTTGTGGAAGCTTTGCAACATGCTTGTGTCGAAGAATTGTCAAAACAATCTCCACACCTATTTTTCAAATATCCACATGATCCGCTCGACCCCATGCATCATCCCACAAACACCCGACAACTGTAACCATCAATCTTATATCTCGACGTAATATAGTCAATAACACTTGCCTGAAAAAAGAATGATTTAGTCAAATTCAGCTCCATATTGTCACTAAAAAAAAAAAAAGAACAAAAGAAATACAATAAACAAAGAACGCACAAAATCATGCGCAAACTGACGAGTTTTCTCATTATCTTTCTCCCAAAAGGAATCATGCAATAATAATAAGCTAGGGTTCTTAACAAAATGAAAATTCCGAACTCAATATGCTCAAATTAAGCACAAAATTGAAAGCTATTATATCTGTTTTTAGTCATTTCAACACGAGAAACAAAGCTAACGAAGAAAATGTTGTAGATTTGCCAACAATGAAGAAGAGAAATGGGAAAATTAGGGTTATCAAAATTGATGACGATTTGAGGAAATCGATTTCGATTTCGAATTGGGGAAGGAGAAGGAGAAGGCATGTGGCTGGGGTTTGAAAAGTTGAGAATTAGGGTTAACCTTTTTTTTAATGAAAAAAATGTCCATTTTTGTTTTTGTTTTTTTAATGGCAAAAGGGAACGAGGGGTGCAGCGCAACAAGTTATTGTGAATGGAAGGTAAAAATGTATTAAAAACATTTTGGGGGATAAAATATAAATTGAAATTTCAATGGGGATTTTAATTGAATTCCCCCTTGATCGGCGATAAACTCTTCATAATGCTCGGCAAAAGTTTGACAGTAAATAATACCTTTTTCATTTCAGATAAATTATGAAAAAAATAACTTACCACAATAATGGAGGAACACATTGATTTTTTTGCATTGTACAAAAATACACTTGTTTAATGATAAGAAAAGATGAGGAAAAATTATGAATGGATAGTGAGAAAAAAAATAATGATAAAAAAAATGATGATATTAAATAAAGATGTTTTGGATTTTTATACCCAAAAATCTTGTCATTTAAGGAAACATTATAATTTATATGTAACATCCATATTTATTAATCTGTCGTAATTTATGTGAAACGTCTAATAGAAGCCTTTTCCCATCTGCCTGCTACCTTATCCTATAAGCTAGAGAAGAATCAAGGGATCCATAAAATCCAAAATGAACTATCGCCAGGAATAGACGTATACTTGAATCGAGTAGTTCGTGAAGTATTCGAGTTTGACTCGAGTCGAACCCGATAGTCGAGTCGAACTCGGCACTGATTTTGGGCTCGAGATACTCGATGGGCTCGACTCAAGTTTTTGAGACCATGATCGGGTTTGTTCGAGATCGAGTTCAATCGATCTGTTCCACCAAAACTCAACTTATTTCCATCCATTGATTAGGTTTATAAGGACGGGTTTATTGGTTTTTTAGCCATTAGATGACTAATAGGTGAATGAATCATAGCTATTCAAATCCTTAAATCATAAAAATCAAACCCTAATTTTAGAGTACAAAATGATCTTATGCTTTGGGCTTGGCAAAGCTCATCTTTGGGTTACGTACTTGCCCTCCTGAATATTTCCAGGAAGCTGCTATCGCCTTTGACGCTAAACTTCGGGATTCTCTGGTGAAGATCGTTACATGTGACGGTCCCGACTTTGGCGACCTTCAATGGCGGCTCTCGACTTTGCCGTTATATCTCGGCGGCCTTGGTGTTTACGCTGCAGCCGACGTGGTCCACTTCGTTTTTTTAGCTTCAAGAGTGCAAACGGCACGTCTCCAGGATCACATCCTCTGGGCTAACGACAACCTCCTGTTGGACACAGATTACACCCACGCACTCATCGCTCTCAAACAGACTCTCCCTGGCGTCGATCTTTCGTCCTTTGTTGATATACACTCTGTCCCCAAACAACCCCAAAACATTTTGGCAGAAATGTATTACAAGAAAGTCACTGATGGGATCCTTGCTCAGCCCCTTGTCATCGCTAGCTCTAAAGCGGAGCACGCAAAGGACTTCCTCTTCGTTGCCCCTATCTCGGACTTGGGCCTGAAGATGCGCCCGGTCGAGTACAGAGCTGTCTTGAAATACCGTCTGATGGTCCCACTCTTCGCGGAGAACTCGGTCTGCCCTTGCTGCCGCCAACACGCCCGACGTTTACGGGGACCACGCTGTGCACTGTGCCAACTCCCCTGAGGTATAGAATCGTCACGACACTATCCGAGATGTCCTATATGACACCTGCCAGAAAGCCGGCATCCAATCGCGCAAGGAAGCCGAAGTTACATTCTTGTCTGAAGGGGGTCGTCTCCTTCCGGCTGATGTGCTACTTTTCAACTGGGAGCAAGGTCGGCACAGTTGTGTGGATGTTACATGTGTCTCCCCTATGACACATCCCAGTGGCGGGAAGGCCGCTGAGGACGCAGCGGTCGGTAAGGTCAAAAAACAAGAGGAATGTTGCCATTCTAACAAGCACACTTTCATTCCATTCGTCACCGACACTTTTGACGCCCTTGCCAAGGACGCCATAATCTTGCTGAACCGCATCTCAAAGATAGCCAACACAAATGCACTTGTCCCTAATCAGTAATTGTCTTTCATCCGAATCGGGTTTACCACCCAAAAAGACGTCGCCGCCTCAATTGTAGCGCGGATAGGTGATGTCTTTATTTAAATTTGTAATTTGTTCTGTCAATGAAGTTGATAAACAATTCATCTTATGCTTTTGGTGCCTTCATGGTGCTATCTCCCAAGAAATTATGGTTTTGGTCGATCCTATATAGTCTGTTATGAGCTCTTTTTCATGATGTTTAATTGTGAACTACTTGAACTAGTGAAATATAACTTTAAATGTGAATCCAATGATGATGAATACATGATTATACCGAGTAATGCGATAACATTGATTAAATTCGACTCAAGTTTAACACCCAAAATACTGTTCACAAAATAATTCGAAACTCAATGCACAATACTCGAACACGGTTTGACTTCGAGTTTTTTAAATGATGTTCAAATTCGACTAATGTTCTACTCGAGATAAATAACAAGTGTTCAAAATCGAAAGCGGAAAAACTAGGAATGTTAATGGGTAGGCCCGCCCAAGGAAACATTGTTCATGACGTGGGGAAACAATTGTGCCAGAAAAACAAAAGGCTTAGGCATGGATAAAACAGGAAACCATTGCAGGAAGCCATCCAGTAAATAATCTACAGGAAGAATATGGAGATAAGATGAATAATTACAATTTAAGGCCGCAGTTTGGCAGCTATTACTGTTGTAGCAACAGGTGATGAATATCACAGGAAGCAAGCAGTTGGAAACATACAGAAAGGACAGAAAAGTGTATATATACAACAAGAAGCAAGAGGGAAGGTGATTGGCGAGGATTTCACCATTTCTATGTCAATTAATCATTCTTCGTTTAACAGCAAAGCAGCTGTCGAGTGTCTAAGCTGATGCCGCTGCTGCAGCTGGTTCTTCGACCGCCTGTGATGCTGGAAGAAGGGTGCAGATGAGATTGCGGTCTCCATATACATTGTCCACACGTCCTGATCATACAAAAAAGACAATGGTATTGTTATAGTTTCCATTTGAAATCTTAAAAAATGATGAAGAGCAAGCATTGGCCATAAATATCATGCATGGAGAAAAGGAGATGACATAAATTGCAAGTTTTCAGCCAAGATGGATCGGTTTGAATTGGACGAATTTGTTTCCTCAGAAGAAAACATCCCGATGAACAAGATCTTGAGTCCTAACATGGGACGGCAAAAACTGAGGTTTTGCACTGAGAAATTTGAAGAAAAGTACGGTGAAAATGATAAACAACCAATCAGCAGAAACAGTACAGTGATGGGAGATGCATCAGCACTATTCTAGATTAAATTATGATCTTGAGCCATCAAGTACTTATCTAAATAAACTACCTGTGGTAGGCCAGAACTTCGCGGACTGTAGCCAGGAAGCAGGGAACGCAGCATACTCCCGAGAGTATGGTTTTGACCAACTATCTGCCATGAGCAGTGATGGGGGATGAGGAGCACCCTGCATGAATAACAATAAAATGGAAGTTGGTATTGGCATCCACATGGTACCATATTTCAGAATGAACTAGAGTTACGCCAAGCTCATCAAGTAACCTTGCAATTCAAAGGCAAACACAACCACCCAAATAGTCCCCATCAATAATAGGGTCCAAGGATGACAAGATGCATGCCGTCTATCCTTGATGTAATAAAAAGAGACTTATTCGTAATACCCTCATAGAGTGGTAAACCCTTGATCACATGGTAGGAGGAAGGGTCACCATTCTTGGCTCACAACATAAGATTTAGTGTTCAAAGAAACAGCAAAGAAACAGAAGAGAGAATGACAGTACTAGATGGGAATGACACGCTACCTTAAGCACATTGTTGTGCAGATCAGCTTTACCCTTCTCAATCTCAGCAATTTCTTCCCTTATAGAAATAAGAGCAACACAAAACCTGTCCAACTCCGCCTGTAAAACAAATTTTTATACAGTAAAACTGGCGTTGAGAATTTTGATGGTAAGTCTAAGAAAAAATGAACCCTTTGTATAAACCAAACCTTGCTTTCACTTTCTGTGGGTTCAATCATGAGAGTTCCTGGAACTGGCCATGACATTGTTGGACCATGGAATCCATAGTCCATGAGACGTTTGGCGACATCTTCAGCTTCAATTCCGGCAGTGTTCTGCAATATTATTATTTCTTAAGTCTTTGAAATTGAAATTGAAGATATACTTCACTGAAATGATTATTCTCAGGATATCACCTTGAACCCTCTCAAATCGACAATGAATTCATGAGCTACTGTTCCATTGACACCACGGAAAAGGATAGGGTAGTAGTTCTGAAAAATAAAAAAATGAATTAAAATGAACATCTACCAGCAAGGGAAAAAAAATTCCCAAGGCAACAAATAGAATGAAGAAAGATTACTTGACAAAAGCCTTAATTAGAACCCCAAAAACATGAGAAAATCAACTAGCTTATGAAAAGTGCTAGCTAGATAATTTTCAAACTCTTCTCTTTGATGATTAAACACAAGTATTTGCCATCAGAACCTCCATGGATTATTAACCAATTTAAGAGGGAGTTTCCAATAGAGTGTAGAGAAGAGAATGTTCCAAACCATCTCCACTTGCTTATAGCTTCAAAAAGTGCACTGCCTTTCTCGCCGGCGCTTTATAAACTATAATAAGCTTTAACCAAAAGTATGAAAGGCACATACCTCCAATCGTTTAGCCATGTAGTTAGCATTTAGAATGGCGATCTTGGATGCTTCAGTTAGGCCTTCGGAACCCATCATGGCTATGTAGGTGTAAGATATAGGCAAAATCAGCGCAGAGCCCCAAGGAGCTGCTGAAATTGTACCAAGAGGCTGTAGTTTCTCTGGAGCAGGAATTCCACCAGTAGCCACCTTCAAATCACAAAACAAGAAAATCAGTATCTTGATGAGATAGATCTTGTACATGTAGCAGCGCTCATCCCTTTTAGCAACGTAGTTTCACTGCTTGGACACAATTAAACCTCACAAGACAGAGATAATAGCCTTCACCATTTACAGAATAACAAAATCTGCCACAAGAAGTCAATGTGTTGCAAAAAGAACATCATACAACTCTAAAGCATCAATTCAGCAGGGACCAATAAGCAAGGGGAAAATAGTCCGTTATCCCCCAAAAGACACCATGACTAAAATGTCTCATCAGCGGCTCATGGTTGAAAAACACATTGTACAAAACCTCAAGGTTACAAGTAGCAGACCTTAAGAGTGATTAATTGCATCTTATCGAGAAACACAGGTTAAGAAGTTCAGAACCCTTGCGTGCTGCAAATAAAATATATCATCGAGTATTCTATTGGTAAAATATTGGCTATTGGTAAAAAGCACATATACTTTTGTTTTACCAGAGCACATTCCTTCAAAAGATTTTTCCCTAGATGCCCATATGTTCTTCGTGACCCAATTGGATATACACCTGTGGGACTCAACACAATGCCACACTTGAGTCAGCATGGAGAATCCCATTTGGGAATTTAGGAAGCTTGATCACAACATGAATAGATCATGGTCACTCCTATACTCCAGTGGTTGAAGGTATGAAGCTCCTGCTTCTACATCTATTGTGTCACTTGAATTTCTTCCTTGGATTCAAGGATGAATAACAGATAGGCACATCTCATACCAAGAACCAATGTCTGAATGTGGTAGGACTATGACTCGTTATCAGGCATGCAATACCCTACTACCATGTTGAGGAACTCATACAAATATCAAACCCTCAACCACTATTTGTATACGAACACAAGTTCTGACTTAAAAAACCATGAATCTCATAGCAACCTACTAAGGAGCCCATCACTAAGCTAAACATCGAGCTGCTAATTTCTCTGAGTTCACAAAGAATAGTCCCTTTTTTCATACTTGTCACTCAAATTTGATTAGGCGAAAGCACATACCACAGGATGTGAAGGCAAATAAGGCGCTAAGTGCTTTTTTACTCCAATGGGGCCCATTCCAGGACCTCCTCCACCGTGCGGAATGCAGAAAGTTTTGTGGAGGTTAAGATGGCAAACATCAGCTCCGATCCAGCCCGGACTTGTCAAACCCACCTGAGATTTTCAAAGACATTCCCGCATTTGTTAAAACAAAATATGCTATTGAAAGCTCATAGATGTAGTACAAATAACAGAGCGCAGTAAAACGTAAGGCGGGACATAGTATTGGTACAAATAGTATGCTTCCAGTTATATCAACTTTCAACATCTAGATCATGTGTATAGATCATAATGCTAATGCAGATGACAAATCCAAACCTTGAGTGAAAAATAAAAAAGTAGCAGATGCTCTGATGATAACAAAGCATACGAAAAAGGGGGAAAAAAAAAAGGAACTAAGCGGATAAACCTGTGCATTCATGTTGGCTCCATCCATATACACCTGCCCTCCATTATCATGAATAATCTTGCAGATCTCATCAATTCCTTCTTCATACACCCCATGAGTCGAAGGATAGGTGACCTAAAGTTTAATATTATATTAAACTGTCGGCAATTGCCATGGAAGACTGTTTCCGCAAATAGCTAAAGGAGACACAGGGAATAACGTGTTTTTCTTTCTGATATGCAGAGTGAATAACTTTTGAAGGAGCATGTATACCATGAGAGCAGACAAGTTGTCCTTGTGAGCTTCAGCAGCCTTTCTCAGTTCTTCGATGTTGATATTCCCCTTAGCATCAGTGCCAACAGATACAATTTTCATTCCACACATTGCTGCACTAGCAGGATTTGTGCCATGAGCTGAGACAGGTATGATGCACACATCACGATGACTATCTCCCCGTGCCTAGAAGTTCAATAATCGGCATAAGTTGAGGAGATACAACAAAAAAATATAGGCAGTTTGCATAAACACAAGTAGGACAGCGATATGAGGAATATTTAGGCTAAATGTACCCACATATATCTCAAGAGATTATGAACCCTTTTCTTTCTCTATCTCAAACAAAATCTCTGACATAAGCAAATGAAAATATCTGAGCATTTGCCCCTCCTCAAAGCTTGCAAATGACAACAGTCACATACATTGTAGTCATTTTTGCTACAAAACAATCTGAACTCTTAAGCCAAGTAAGAAAGAAACCTGTGTTTGATCAAAATAAAGTCAAAAGTACCTAACAAAAGGTTATCACGCCCAAGTAATAGAAAGGAAACCCATGCAACTCTTAAGCTAATGGAAATTGCTTACTTACAAAAGAATACTCTCTTTCGTGAACTTTTTCCTCAAAGTATTAAGCTCACAAACTCAAGAAAGTTCCCTGAAACAGAGCATTGGCTTATCTAGAAGCTTAAGGGCTGAATGATCCATCCACGAAGAGCTCATTCCAGAGAGAGATATGTTCCTAGATATGCATAAGTTGGGAATTGGTCTCTCCTGTCCTTAGGAATCATATAAATCTCAAAAGCAGAAGGTGATTCACAGTAATTGAGTAAGGAAAGCATGGATCATCAAACCTGATGATAAGCTCGAATAACCATCAATCCAGCATACTCCCCGGCAGCACCAGCATTAGGTTGCAGGGAGAAAGAGTCGAAGCCAGTGATGGTACACAACAACTCACCCAGATCTTTGAACATTTCCTGTGGCATCCCAGTGATGGTAAGACAACTAAATGCAGATAAGAGATAAACCATAGACACATCACAACATAACATGACATGTCATTACCTGATAACCCTCAGCCTGTTCTACGGGTGCGAATGGGTGAATATTGGCAAAGCTGGGAAAGGTAACTGGAATCATCTCAGTTGTAGCATTCAGCTTCATTGTGCAAGATCCCAGAGGAATCATGCTGTGGCACAAGGATAAATCTTTCAACTGTAACTTGTGGATGTATCTGAGTAGCTCATGTTCAGTGTGATATCTGCAACCAGAAAGCAGTAGTGAAAGTAAGCATAAAATCTATTAAGCTCATTCATATTCAGAGAAGCACAGTGATGGGTATCATACGAGTTGAAAATTGGGTGAGTCAAATAAGGGCTATCCCTCAGAAGGTTAGCAGGGATAGCATTTTCCACCCCTGGAGCAAGAGAAGCTGCAGTGAATCCGACCTAACATTGTACAGGAAAGTCAATAAATATGCTTTTGCGTATTGCAGGACTCGTGATAATTATGGTGTACTAGATAGATCTACTGATGCTTACAGGTTTGCCACCAGCAAAGACTTTAAAAAGCGTATCGACATCTTCCAAAGTAGTTGTTTCATCAAAGGAAACCGTTATCTGAAAGGAATAATAATACTGAGTGAGATGATGCGAAGTTAACTGGAAGGAACATAAAAGACAACTATTCCAACTCTACATGCAGCATGAAGGAGTCCAAAGAGAGAGCTCGGGATCCACTCACAGTGTTCTGGTCAGCAAGACGCAAGTTGATCTCATGCTTGCAGGCAGCTTTTACGATCGCCTTGGCATCAGGGGATTTGACTTTAACAGTGTCAAAGAATGGAAGCTCTTGAACTTCCACGGTCCCTAGTTTCTTCAGTCCAGCTGCAAGTGCGCTGGCAAGGCCATGGACCCTTTGGGCTATAGATTTAAGACCTTCTGGTCCATGGTACACAGTATACATGGCAGCCATGTTTGCAAGCAAAGCCTGAACAGCAAAACATGTCAGTTCGTCATTATCAACGTACATAAAAAAAACTTCCAAAAGAATGAGCTTGAACTGCACGCAAAACACCCATGTCAAGATAAAAAGCAAATTTCTCATCTATAAACAACTAATTTCTCAAACACGGGACGCAGTAGTCTGCTTTTGACATACCAGTATCTTTTTAGGATTCATATAGATGAGTGTAGTCAGTCCTGTACCTGAGAGGTACAGATATTGCTAGTAGCCTTGTCTCTTCTGATATGTTGCTCCCTTGTCTGCATCGCCATACGAAGAGCAGGCTTTCCTGAAGAATCGACGCTTACACCGATGATCCTCCCTGGCATCAACCTCTTGTACTCTTGAGACGTTGCCAGGAAAGCAGCATGAGGTCCTCCATAACCCATCGGCACACCGAATCTCTGAGCAGATCCCACAGCGATGTCAGCTCCAAGCTCACCCGGTGGCTTCAACAACGTCAAAGACAGAAGATCGGTCGCCATCACGACCTTAACCCCATGAGCATGGGCCCTCTTCACGAACTCCCCATAGTCCAAAACCTCACCTTCAGTGCCCGGATACTGAACCAGCACACCACACACATCACCAGACTTATAATCAATATCCTTGAGATCCGCGGTCACAACCTTAAGATCAAACCCATCGGCTCTCGTCTTGCAAACATCAATAGTCTGCGGGTGACAATTATTGGCAATGATAAAGGTCTTCTTCTTTCCCTTCAGGATACTGTTACACATAGCCATCGCCTCAGCGGCCGCAGTGCCTTCATCGAGGAGGGACGCGTTCGACATAGGCAACCCCGTGAGATCCGTGATCACGGTCTGGTAATTCAGCAGCGACTCCAACCTACCCTGCGAGATCTCGGCCTGGTAGGGAGTATACTGCGTGTACCAACCAGGATTCTCCATTATGTTCCTCAGGATCACAGGAGGCACGTACGTGTTATAGTACCCCATCCCTATAAACGACTTGAACACCTTATTCTTGGACGCCAAGTCCTTCATGTGCTCCACCATCTGCGACTCCGTTAACCCCTCGTCGAACTTACTGAACCTCATCGACGGCAGCCTGATCGACTTAGGCACGGTGGCGTCGATCAACGAGTCGAGGCTCTCGAAACCGCAGAACTCCGCCATCCTGGTCTGTTCCTCCGGGGTGGCGGAGTTATGTCGACGAGGGAAAGTGTCGCTCGGCTTCAGCGCCTCCACGGATATCCATCGAGGATGCTGTGACATATTTTTATTTGTCGTCGTCATCATCCCTTTGGGAAAGGGATCCATCGATCTGGTAGTGTAACGAGTTTCCCCGCGGGAGAATAAAGGGTTGCATGCCATGGATGACACATACCTCCTCGAACAAAAACCATCCATCGAAGACGACCATCCATTGGCGGCGGCGTTCTTCCGCGCCTCGGCCACCAGCCGCCACAGCGTGGCGCGATTCGCTAGCTTCCTTGCACGCTCCATTGCAATGTGATTCAGATCTCAAAGCGATGAGGGAGTTGGTTTGGAAATGAATCCTCTGGTGTCACGTATTCTTATGACTCCATTTATTCGCCCCCTCTCTGTGTGTGTGGGGAAATTGAGAGGAGAATGGAGTTAAATGGTGTGATTGCTTCGAAGTGAAATAGGAAATGGAATGGCTGCTCCAATTTATTACACCTGAAATTCTACTTGAAGTTATTCTTATAATAATCTATTCTGAAAAAACTCCATGACGATGATAATTCCCTTTAGATCAACGGATGGAAGAAAAGAAGATCAAAATCGACGGCAAAATATGACCAGAAATCGAGCGCATGAATTGACCCCCTCTAGCATTTCTAATGCAGGATGGGGAGAGTGGGTGGTTGAGAGTGGTGAGGGCCAGGCTGCGGTGAAAGTGATTGAGTAGAAGAAAAAGGACATAGGATTTTGGTGTCGTGGGTGGCATCAAATTTCGGCCATGTAAAATCTGGGCTTAGGGCCAGAGCAAAAGAGGATTGGGTTGGAGTGGCGAAGAGTGGAGGTTGGTTCAAGTGGACCGTATTGGTTTGGGGAAAAGATTGGGTTTCAGTGGATCTAAAGCTTTTAGAAACCAGTGGCCTCAGAATTTTTCTTCTGCAAGTTGACAGGATAGGGGTACGTATAAGAGAGTTACTTCGAGAAGAAAAAGGGGTTCTGTCTACTGCTATTAATGAATAGGATTAAGGGAAAGATGTAGAAGTAGGTTGACTGGGCTTGGATTCGATTTTATAGGGGTTTGGTGGAACGGTCCAGCCCATTTGACATTGGTATGGTCTGATTCGGCCCATTTGTCATTGATCGGGCTCAGCCGCTCAAGTTTAGCGGTCTTTGGACAGTGATCAAGTAAGGAACGGGATGGGAATTTTAGAAAGGCTCAAATAGACCAGTGCTTGAGGAAGATCAAAAAAGTTTCTGAGCCTGAGGTGGTCTATTTCAGACAATAGTGTTAAAGGGAGTGGAGATCAAAAGTGTGGATAGGAACACGAAGAACTTTCATTTACTTATAAAGAGTAAAAGGAGGAGGGCAAGAGTAGGTAGTTTGTTGAATGCTGTGGGGATAAGGATTCAGGATCAGGATAAAAAAGAGGTCATCTACTATTACGAAGCTTTATTGGGCACTCCTGGGGCGAGCACAGGTAGTATTTATCCTGAGGTAGTTAGGGAGACCGTGTTTTACAAAAACTCAGAAAAATGGTCTGATTAGCCCATTTTCAGTGGATGATGTGAAGACTGCCATTATTGGTATGAATTAGAATAGGAGTCTTGGGCCGGATGGGTATGGTGCTGGATTTTTCAAGCCAAGGTGGGGATGTTTTGGGTCTAGAAATCTCTGAGGTCATTTTGGACTTTTGTTAGAATGGGAAGATGCTGATGCAAATTAACTCCACTTTGATTCACTTTGTGCCCAAAGGCCCTCATGCGAATTCTATTAGGGATTATAGGCCTATTTCATGCTGTAATATCCTATACAAATTCATCCCCAATTTGATTTATGTAAGGCTTCAGGAGGTTCTTCCACATGTGGTGGATATTTCTCAAAATGTCTTTGTTAAAGGAAGGCATGCATATCATTGACCATATCCTGGGATCAGTTATGTGTTTCTGTTAAGGAGAGGGGCTTGGCATTAAGAACCTTTGGTTCTGGAATCTGGCTTTGCTGATGAAGATTATTTGGGCCACTGAGCTCAAGGAGGATAGACTATGGATCAAATGGGTTCAGAAAATTTACTTGAGGAACTCTAATATATGACATATACTACACGGGATAAATGAGTATGAAAATCTTTGCCAAAAACTAGGGATTTGTTGATGGGGATGAATAGGAAGAGTGGTGGCCAGCTCATGGTGATGTCTTTTTTGTTAGGAGATGTTATTATGCTATAAGGTTATACAAGCAAAGTATATATGGGTGGAAACTTGACTTGTTTAGTGTGATTTTTTCTAAGCATAATTTTATTGTCTGATTGGTCTGTTTTCATCATATACAAATCAAGATAAATATTTTATTATTATTAAAAAAAATATATTAAACGAAAGAAATAATAGTTAATTGGAGAGGAAGGGGATACGATTATTATTTTAAATTGAGAGATTAAATACTCATTTTTCATCACTGTTGAATACTTTTAGCAAAAAACAGGATCAGGCGCCAGTCTCAACAGAACCGGGCACTCCCCTCACTATAGGCAACCCCCAAGCCCTAACAACCACAACGCCACACCATCTTCGCCACCACGACACCACCACATCAATGACGGCAACCCCAAAGCCCTTCGCCGACTACCACCTCCTCTTCAAGAAAGGCACCCAAGTCGAAGTGAGTCTCAACGAGCCCGGCCTCGTTGGCTCCTGGTACACCGCCACAGTCCTCCGCCCCATCTCCTACCGCACCAACCTCATCCACGTCCGCTACCACACTCTCCTCTCCGACGACTCCAAAACCGACGAAGAAATCCCGCTCGAGGAATCCGTCCACGCCGTCAACGTCCGCCCCGTTCCGCCGACGGGGAAAGAGCGTCGGAAGTTTAGGGTTGATGAGGATGTGGACGCGTTTGATGAGGACGGGTGGTGGGAGGGGGTGATTGTGGGGGTGTTGAAAGGGGGGAAGTATGAGGTGTATTTTCGGTGTAGTAGGGAGCAGATGGTTTTTGGAGGGAGTGAGTTGAGGGTTCATAGGGAGTGGGTGAAGGGGGAGTGGGTTCCACCAGTGAGTGAGGAGGAGGAGGAGGAGGAGGTGGTGGTGGAGACGCGGTTGACTCGGTCTTCGGCCAGGTGAGGATTCGATTAGGTGAACTGAGTGAAGTCGTTCTTTGTTGTTGGTTTAGAGTTCTTGATTTGATTCTTTCATTGTGTTTATCTAGTTAAGGTTGTGATTGATGGAATTTGGGGATATGTAGAAATGGAAACGAGGGTTGATGTACAAGTCTTAATAGTTTTCTTGATTGGTGTGTGGAATGTGTTGCAGGTGAAGCGTTACCTTACATCTACATTGTATCTTAGCTTGTTAATGAATCAGGCACGCCATTCTTGAGATTGTTGTGTGATAAAGGATATATGGTCAAACAGTCACAGTGTAGTATGTAGCACATTGTATATGACTGTAAATTGGTTGTTGTGTAAAGTTCTTGCTGGGATTGTTGAGCTCCTGTGCAGTGAAGGAATCTTTCTTCTCAAATCTTGAGCTGGTTGAGTAATTTGGTCCGGTGTCAGCATGAAGGCCATCAATAAATTAAGGAAATGCCACCTGTGTAAGGCTTTTGTTGTGTGCAGTAGAAAATGCCATATGAAATTAGAGAGATGACATGATATATAAATCATTATAGTGTTTGTGTCAAATTCCGATGAGCTTGAGCAATTCTAAACTTTGAGGTTCTTGACCACTTTTCTTTTCTTTTTTCTTTTTTTTTCATTAATCTAAAGCTCGTCGAATAATTGAGGTCATCATGAAATACAGGAGAAATAGGCAAAGAGGTTTGCATGGGGTAGTAATGTCATATGAGGTTATGGATAAACACCCCTTCCTAGGGTTATTATAGGGCTCTGGATGATTGTGTTAAATCGAAACAAGCTTAAGCTATTTCCTGTCTAAATTTGATTTTGCTTGTCCTTCTACTTTGCTTCCGTTTATCTCGAGCTTGTTGAGTAATTGGATTTAATGTTGCTCACATCCCCCCACAATGAAGGAGATGTGTGTGAAACGGTGTGGTTTTTGTAGTGAAAAAATGTTATGAGTTATGCAGAGTCAATGCTGAATAATGCATTAAATAATGTGATACACAACTCTTCAGCCTGATGGGGTTTTTAACAGCATTTGATTCTTTGTGTTTGCTAATATTCTGTGATGATCTACAGCTTCTAGGATGAATTGGCACAAGTCCATTAATTGAGACCCTTGCAGAATAAAGGAGATAGTGTCAAAACACATATGCTGAACGTGGTAGAGGGAGTGTAGACAACACGGAACATAAATAAGGGACTTTTTCTTGTTCTTGATTTAATTTTTGTTCAAGTTATATTCATGATGTAAAGAGATTGATGAATGACTATTGTGCTGAGGGGAAAAAAGTATCGATTGAAAAAACGAATATGTAGGTATATAGGAAAGGCTGAATGTTGTGGTACACAACTTTGCAGCTGATAGTTTTTTATTGGTGTGCTGAATCCCAATGAAATTGACCTACCAGTAACCATGTCTGACAAAGCTGGAGTCATTTTCTAACTAACTTATGATTATTATTTGTTTTATTCCTCCAAAGATCTAGACCTTGTTGTCTGACGTAGGGGCAAAAATGCATATGGTGAATGCAATAGGTGGAGTATAGACAAAGGGAACAGTGCATTGTCTACAGAGGTTCGTTTTTTGAGCTTTTAAAAGGGAACCGGTGAGGCTTATTGAGAAGAGCTGTTGAACGTGGATTGAAAAGCAAAGAGTGCGAAGCAATCTAGCAATTCAAAGATCACTCAAGAAAGCTAAGTCGTGAAGATACAATCGAAAGTGTCACTAGTCTGCTGAAAAACAAAATCTTAGAGCAGAGTCCAAAGCTCGGATTTGTGCAAAGCATCTAGGTTCTTTGTCTTTCATACAAGTTAGATAACTTGTAAAAGGAAAGTCTCTTGTAATCTAAAACAAGAAGATAGTGATACTCACCTCTTGGCTTGACTACACTAATTTTTTCATAAGGGATTTTTCATAAGGGAAGACTACTCACCTCTTGGCTTGACTACCTCTTGTCTTTCATAAGGGATTTTTTCATTTGCTGTTCTGCATTATTTTTGGTTTGACGTATATTTATGCTGAATAGAGATTGATGTGGCTGTTGTGTTTAGGCATATAAAATTTATAGACAAAAAAGGAATATGAAGTTATGGAGGAAAGGGTGAGGAACAAGGGTGTATTGATTGGTGTGGTTCAATGATGTGAGAAAATATTTATCCATTAATATCGATCCTGTCAGGGAATCATATCTGATATTTATGAGGCCATTAGAATACAAAGAAAACGCGCCGATGTATGTTATAGGCCCATGTAGCCGAGAATGTATTGTGAAGGTAGAGAGAAAAGTTAAGAGATCTTTGGGTGTAGTTTTTTATTGGTAAGCCGACATCATATAAGATTGTTTCCTCTTTCCAATTAAAGTTTATTTTCCTAGATTCTAAAGTAATTAGATGCAATATTGTTGAGGCCTTCTACAAAATGAAGGATACATTGGGCACACGTGTGAGACGTAAATAGTAATAGTAGAAAATGTCATGAGGTTAGAGTGAAGTGTTAGGGAGATAAGGATGATATAGAACTTTCCTAGATCGGGTCTTAATAGTGGGTTGGTGCTCTACACTAACATGCTGGATTTAGCTTGAAAAAGTTTGCATCCAACCTCATTTAGTTGCAGACCAGGATATGATCGTGCGATTGATAAAAGCACCTCTCTATTTTCATTCAATAATTCTTTCTTTCTTCACCTTTTTTTTTTTTTTTTGGTGGAGGGTTCTAATTCTAATGCCAAGTTTCTCGAGTAATTTGATCCAACACCCTTAGATAAAGGAGATCAGGGCAAATGCATATGGTGCATGTGCTAGCTAGTGCAGAGTCGCAGTTTAGACAAGGGTTTCAATATATGTCATTGATGCTCTTGCACTTGCTTCATGTACGTTAGGTATTTGTATAGTTCATTTGAGTTCAGTAATTCTGATAAGTATACGGTGCGTACGGTAGAAATATCCATTCATATTGCTTTAAATTTTCATTAGCGCATGCTACGAATTAAATCAGCAGCAACTATAGGTCCATCATGCTCAAAATTTCGTTGATATGGGTATGACAATATCAGATATTCTGTAGAGAATGTTGATGAATCTGGAAATAAGAAACAATATAGGCATTTGGCTGATAAGAACCCACCTCCATTGACTATTCCATCTCACTTATTACTTGTTCAAATCTAAGAAATTAAGACCGTGCGTTGTTGTGTAGTTGATGACTCACATCAGGATATTGGTTGGGCATTGCATAAATGGTTGAGAGTTGTGCAAGCACCTTCTTCTCATGTATTTGAGGCTTGGAAGAACTGGTCCAAAGTCTGGATGCTTTGTGTAATTTTAGGCATGTGAAATGCTCAAGTGTGTGGAGTGGTAACTTTAGGGGTGATTGATTCAATATTTGATAGTAGTTTTGGTTCAATGCTTGTAGATTTTTTGATAGGAATGTGCAATCCCTCTAATTGTATAGAAATTAATGTAGTAAAACTGAGATGTATTAGTCATAATAAATTTAGTTATTTAGGCTAGAAGTCAAGTAGAAAGTTGCAGTCTAAGTTGGATGCTGGAAAGCAGACGGTTACAGATGATGAAGATCAGATGAGCCACCAGATGTAGAATACTACAAAGAACTTTGGATAAACAACTAAGTCATTGATGAGCAACAAAAGAATGTCAAAGTTTTCATGATCTAGGATTGAGCTTGCAGATGAGGACCAACACAGAATGCATCGATGTGCAGCAGAGCTATGTGCAGACGAGGTTGCAACAGGGACTGGTGCAGACAAGGTCTTACAGTACAGTATGCAGACTAAGGTGCAACAGACTGGATGCAGTAGAGATGGTTGTTGATGGTGGGGTCAGACGTCTGGAGTCAGTCAAAGCAGCAACGACATAAATTCTAGAGATAGTGGACTGCCAACATCAAAAACAAGATGGTGGGAGACACGAGTGATAAGGTGTCAGCATCAAAAACAGTGTCATGCTGCAGTAGGTTCGTTTCCTCAGCCTACAAAAGGAAACCAGCGAAGCTCTTTGATCAAGGTTATTTAATAAGGATTGATAGACAAGTGTGCAAAGTAATCAACATTCAAATATTACTCAAGAGAGATGAATCGTGAAACATAATAAAAAGGGTTCACTAGCCTGCAGAAGAACACCATTTACAACAGAGTTCAGATTACTGAATTTGTGCAAAGATCGTGAGTCTTTATCTTTTGTACAAGTTGTTTAGCTTGTAAAAAGAAGTTGTCTTGTAAGCTACAAATAAGAAGATACCTCTTGGCTTGACCATGCTAGTCATCAAGGGAAGATTTGATTAAGCTCTTGTTTATCGCTCTTGTTTATCAATTGATAACAAGTGTCTGAACCAGTATAAATATTGTGTCTCTTACTTTCTTTCATTGTTTAATATTTAAAACTGTTGCAAATCAAGTTCACAAATAAACAGAGACAAATTCCAAGAATTGGAGTCTTTGCAGCAGGCCTTGAAGTGTTATTCGCAAACTACTTGAGTAATCTTCTGCATAGAACAATGGTTTGTAAATTTATAATCCGCTGCATAAAATTGTTAAAACTCGAATTAACCTATTCACCCTCTCTAGTTTATATCTTGAACCTTACATTTTTTATCTTTGGTTGACCATTTTACAAAAAAAATACTCGTGAATTTGCTCAGGGTTGTGCTTTTAGCCTTTTAGCACTGTTGATTGTGTGTTTTCTTTTATAGGAAAAGGAAAGCAGAGGGAGCTGCAACTGAGGAAAAAGGTGGTGCCTCTTCTTGAGGTCGATCTTTGATCCTTCATCCATTGTCTTCCTTCGATTGGTCTACCTTTGTTTGCTTGTTCAGACTAGTTGAGTAGTCTTTTGCATAGAACAGTGGTCTGCAAATTTATAATTCGCTGCATAAAATTGTTAAAACTCGAATTAATCTATTCATCCTCTCTAGTTTATATCTTGAATCTTACATTTTTTTATCGTTGGCTCACCATTTTACAAAAAAACAATGCTCGTGAATCTGCTCAGGGTTGTGCTTTTAGCCTTTTAGCACAGCTGATTGTGTGTTTTCTTTTATAGGAAAAGGAAAGCAGAGGGAGCTGCAACTGAGGAAAAAGGTGGTGCCTCTTCTCGAGGTCAATCTTTGATCCTTCATCCATTGTCTTCCTTCGATTGGCTACCTTTGTTTGCTTGTTCAGTCTAGCTTGCCTGTTGGCCCGTTTTGAATCTGTGTTTGCTTCTCATGCTTCTCATCTCTGTTGCTGAAAATGCTAAGAAATAAACTAAATAATAATATAGTAAAACCGAATCTGTGTCATCCTTCCATGCCCTGTATGTTATTTTATTGATTTGTCTCTTAAAAGGGTAGATTTTGATGTACAAAATTTGTATCCCAAGTTTCTGATTTCTATGTAGTTGTGACATCAATTGATGATAAAGAGCTTTTGTTCACGCTTCCAACAATTTTATCCCATGTAGATAGATATAGTTTGTCACCGTATGACCAAGGCACGATTGTCTTCCATCCCATAGATCAAGCTCGCAAGTCGCACCTAGTGCAAGTAAATTAGTGTGATGAACAGATTTTACATGTGATCCTAGCCAAACCTTAGGAAAGAAATCGGTTAAAGCACGTACATGTTTCCTGAACTCTCCTCCATGAAGTCAAATTTTCTATAGAAGGGAATGGTATTCCTAGAACTTTCAAGCTTGAAACTTGTTGCCGTCCTTTATCAGATTTTATGGTTCAACAAAATATATTATCAACATGGGTGATATTTTGTACGCTTCTATGTTTTGGGGAGTAAATTTGTTTTACTGATTCTCTTTCATATGCGTCGCAATTTTGGGTTATCTCTCTTATAAAATCTCAGTGCCTTGGTTTATCAAGTTCGACTTTGTTATATTCCAAGTCGTATGTTTTGCTGACCCATATCATACTTTTCTCAATCAGGTAGCAAGGGTTCAAGAACATTTTGAAGCTTCTGGTAGTTTCCGATTCGGATGCTGCGCTGGATACCGATAGAAACTCTTTTCCTGGACATTTTGAGCTCAGTTCAACAGTTCAATAGCTGAAGAATAGAACTGACTGTTCATACATCATATTCATACAATTGTTTCACCTGGGCTAATAGTGAATATGCATAAACTGTAGGAGAATCGTAGGTAGAGAACCCTATTTCTCGTTGGCATGCCCGTGGGCTAGATGGCCTGCTTTTGAGACATAGATTGCATGCCAATTGAGTTGAGGCTGGAATTTCAGTCAAGAGTTGAAATCCATTCAGCATTGATTCACTTGAAACTTCATTGGCGGTTTTTGTTCATATCCGCATTTTTAAATCTAGGTTTTCTATTTTTCTAATATTGGTTTTGATTTTTGACAGAATTATGTAGAGGATTATTTTTTCAATCTTTTTTACTCAAAAAACAACCAATTAATTTTTATTACGT
>LIEC01010691.1:0-55267 GCA_001925005.1 Drosera capensis
CAACTGTGTCAAAACCCCAAGCTCAATGGCTTCCTCTCTTGCTTCCATTGATTCACAACATAAGCTCAACAAGCAGTTCCTCGCGCTATCGCTCCCTTCGTGATCCGATACACGAAATACCATCTTGACTAGGACTTGAACCCCATTTGGGTTCCTCATTAGACTCTCGTTTCTTACATTCCCAAATACTTCATCAAGTAGAAGCACTTCAATGGCTCTCATAACTAATCCGGTTATCCCGTTCTTCCCTACCCTTTGCGCCTTTAGGATATATTTGATTAGTACATCAATCGCGCCTTCTTAGACTAATATCTCCAGGCAAGACCCGATCAAACATAGCTGTGATACGGCCTCGATCCCGGATCCGGATACCTTGAGATCATGACAATGTGATACATTGATCACACCTTTGATGACCGATTCCGATTCTAAAACTTCTAAAGACGATGCTGATGAAGACACCGCCATTGCTTTAATCAAATGACACAATCTGATCTTAATCAAACCCGACCCGTTCTCCAACAAGACCACCCTAATTCTGATTCCAATTTGAGAATCTTGATTCCAATTTTGTTTTTATGTTTCCATTTGTCGTCACTTATTAGTTGCAATCCTAATTCTGATTCATCAAATATTGATTTAAAACACCTCTACTACTAAACGAAACGTACCTATCGGTATAACTTGATTAGAATATTCAAAGTGAAAGTTGAGCTCTACTTTTCTAAATCTACATTAGTTCTTCTCTAGAAGGATCAACAATACTGTCTAGCCCACCCTTTTAGTAGCTCATATCTTTTTTTTTCCTGTTTTCAAGCTCATAAATGTAGCAAATATGAATGAATCTCGGAAAGGTGAAGAAGACGAAGACAGAAAAGCTATATGCATTTATTGAATTCATTGACCAAACAATAATAGATAGAATAATTTCAAGCTATATAGTATATTAGTATAGCTTTGCCATGCTGAAGGAAACTTGGTCAAGATATATGACCCACGCTTTATTATTATGCACCCCAAAAAAAATAAAAAAATTGAATACTGGCCTTTGAAACTTTGAATCAGAATCATACAAGTACCATTCAATTGGAATATCGGCTTTCGTATGTTGATTATCGTTCAGTATCTTTAGTTGGTGACATAAGTCATGCGGCTACCGTATTAAAAGAAAAAACAACTTCTAGTCATTACGCAAGGTAAATAAGATAGCAGTCGAAATGGTATATTGGTTATAGTAAGGATTGGATTGACCTCGAGTGTTTCGAGTTGTTAGATAAGATGTTTAAAGATGTTGTCGAGATGATATTTTGATATTGTATTTATTTGAGCATTATTTTTGTATTTTCAAATAAATCATTGGATCTATACAATGGATGATTTTTTTTTTTTTTAACTCTCTTAGGGATTTTTTAATCAATTATCGAAAAGAAGGATTATATTGACCTTTTTGTTATGAATTATGGTTGGGTAAACACGGAGTGGATGACACCAGTAAAGACACGTAAAAACTAAGCAATAAAAAGGTAAATTTGACCAAGATAATTGATAACCTAACTTGAATGATCATTAGGCATGCAGGCTCTTTAGAGCAAGTCTAAGATTGTTTACTCTATTGAAATAACTAAATTAATATTTTGACCGTCAACAATATCGATTGGTTAAATTTTGTTAATGTTATTTTAATGGGTCGTGCTATAATTTGCCCAATGAGCAAAAATGAATGAATATAAAAAAATCACGTATACTAAATGAGATTGTATTTTTTTCTTATTGTCAAATTGGATGAAGTGATATAATATACCAATAGCCAAATGTGTTATAGCAATTGTTTTAGCCACTGTTAAAATTTGCATGAAAAAAACTATCCCATTGGAATGCAAATAATTGCATTTTTTTGTTATATTATGACTTTGGCATCTCATATACCTATCTCATTGGACTTGTTCTTATGTATGTTCTAAAACAAAACAATTGGAAAACTATAAAAAAGTATCCTTTTAAAAAATCTATAACATTTATTATATGTTTTTTTGAAGATATAATGCAAAAAATGTTACAACTTGTATAAGAAATAGCTTAAAAGAACAAAATATAAGAAAAAATAAATTTGAGATCCTGGAATATAAATCCCCAACACCAATCACTTTGTTCTGCACGACAGACTATGATTATGAACTTCTCTCGTTATCCTAAAACTCTGTCCACGATGGGAACATCTATTGGGTTGGGTGGTTGCTTTTAACTCTCGTATATTCAAACCTGACACCTGATCCAATGGAACATTTAAGGTAACTCCATAGATCGATTGCTTTCGTTCACTGTATCAAGTACTAGCTATATACAATATCAACCTATGAATCCCCCTACACCCAGAGAAAGTTATACGGATACGTGAAATCTACACCATTCATATTGTTAGATAAGCTAAAATAAGATATAAAAATAAATAAATAAATAAATAAAATATATAATTAAAAAAATAATGATGTGATATTGAAAAAAAACGTTAAAATATATGCAAAAATTGTTTTAAAAAAATGAAATAAAATAAACAATAACTTTTTAAATGAAGAGTAGTATTGTACCATATTATATTTTTCATGGATGTAATGGAATATAAATGATATATAATGAAGTGTATTAAATAATAAAAACAGAGAAAAAAAATTTACCGTATCTCATGTGAATGTCTCTAGAGAACTCGGACAAAAAGAGAAAAAAAAAAAATCTCCAAAACAGAATTATACTACACATCAAGAGCAGGTAGAAAGAAAAAATATAACCAAGCACTTAATAGGCAACTTATGCACCCCGATAATAGCAAAAACTTAAATCAATTGGGGATGCTTATTAGCATAACAAAAGGATAAAATTACAGTCATGTGGGGTACTTAATATTCGGTCAAAGATTTGAAGCATAAAAACGATTGACCGCCCAATAGACGATCATTATCTTAAAAACTGCGAAATCACTTTCATTTGCCCATGGAAGACAAGCAAAGCTCATTTAGAAATGCACAAAGATCAGGACTGCTACACAAAGCCATTTTATTTCATCAATAGAAGCACGAGAAAGCCACAAACAACGAAGATTATATTATATTTAGTTCACCTTTGAACACCTCCAAACATAATTCATACTCGTATAAACACAAGGACCGGATTTTTCTTCACCTATAACACAAGCAAAAGAAGAAAACAGATGATGGTTATGGAAACAATGACAACACATGCAAACGCCTGATAGTGGACTTCGATGTGTTGCACAGATATGGTCTTGCCTTCTAGCATACTTTTAATCAAAACATTGACTGTATGAAAAGATAGATGATCAAATGCTCCTTTGAATTCAAGAAGAAAAGAACAAGGTGCACACACATATAGTCATATCAACAAGATTGTCATTTGTCACACAAGTTGTCCCAAGTACCCATTATCAACATTCCACAAACCCAAAAAAACACAGACACCCAAAAACATATCAAAACCTTACATGTGCATTTGGGTCCTTTTATCCCACACAGAACCAAGCAACTTCAACAGCATCCTGGCCTTGTTCTTACTCCATTCACTACACTGGCTTTGCAACAAGAACAACAACTGTGTCAAAACCCCAAGCTCAATGGCTTCCTCTCTTGCTTCCATTGATTCACAACATAAGCTCAATAAGCAGTTCATTGCGCTATCGCTCCCTTCGTGATCCGATACTCGGAACACCATCTTGACTAGAACTTGAACCCCATTTGGGTTCCTCATTAGACTCTCCTTTCCTACATTCCCAAATACTTCATCAAGTAGAAACACTTCAATGGCTCTCATAACTAATCCGGTCGCCTCGTTCTTCCCTACCCTTTGCGCCTTTAGGATATATTTGATTAGTACATCAATCGCGCCTTCTTGGACTAATATCTCGAGGCAAGACCCGATCAAACATAGCTGTGACACGGCCTTGATCCCAGATCCGGATACCTTGAGATCATGACAATGTGATACATTGATCACACCTTTGATGACCGATTTCGATTCCAAAACTTGTAAAGACGATGCTGATGAAGACACCGCCATTGCTTCAATCAAATGACACAATCTGATCTTAATCAAACCCGACCCGTTCTCCAACAAGACCACGAAACAACCCATATAAGGCTCCTTAACAATCACACAACTCAAGCAACCAAAATCACTCACAAATGGAACCAACTCAACAGCAGTCTCCAACACTTCCTCCACAAACCCTTCACAAAACTCACACCCGGGCGCGATCACAAGCTCCATTAAAGACTCGAGAATGCCCGAATGAGCCAACCTATGATCATCTCGCCCCACGATCACATCCCTTGCCAACTCCCTCACTTCCTTGACCAGTTTCAGCTTCTGCTCAATACCAGAATCCTTCTCACTCTCAATCCTGACTCTTAGTTCATCCAAGTAACCGTCCGGGCACAAATATGGCCCCGTGGACCGATGATCACCCGTTTCGAGCCAGCGATCGATGAGGTGCCGGAGAGTGTGGTTAGGGACAAGGGAGAGGTCAGTGAGCTTCTGCATTGTGACAGGACATGTTAGGTTCCCAAAAGAGAACCATTTTGTGATGAAAGCTCTGTCATATGTTTGGCCTGTTGAAAGGGTCACTGGGTCAGTGAACAAGTCTAGGCTTATGGGGCATGTGAAAAGCTCTGGGGGGATGATTGACATTGTTGGGTTCAGAGATGGTGCAAATGGGTTAGGGTTTTGGATTTGGGTTCCGCAACATGGGTTGATGAAGATGAAGATGAAGATGAAGTGAAAGAAAAGGGTTTTGGGGTCACAAGATCATTGAATGAGAAAGGCACGGTGAACCCAAAAGAGAAAGCTCCCTTGAGAAATGGTTATGTATAGGAAAGAGAAAGCTCCCTTGAGAAATGGTTATGTATAGGAATAGTTCTTCCATTTAGAACTAGTTCTAGTAGCTTAGGCTCATAATTCTCATAGTAGTTTTGTATTGTTCTATTGGAGGAAATGCTAAATATTGAATAGATTTGGTAAACTTTAGAACCATAAGATTATCACAACTCACAGAACAATATAAGATTCAAAGCAGTATAAGTTCATTGACGAGCGAAAAAATATGATGCGGACCTATAAAAAGCACCGAATTCTAAGAAAATAGAAGATATACATTCGAAAAAAGCATCATGAGAGATAAGAAGATGCAAAGTCGAGATGACAATATGGCTCGATAAAGGATGTAACAGTACCACGACTCAAAATGAAAATAAAACGATATCGACTTACCAAAGTAACAAGCCAAGTCCTTTGGGTACTCTCGATGGGTAACGTTGTTTTCAGATGATGTAGGCTGATAACGTCACCTTTGTTCACTTGGCAATAAATAGGCAAAGAATAAGTAGTTTTCCTAGGATAAAATTACAGTCATGTTGCGGTACTTAATTTGCGGTCAAAGATTTGAAACATAAAAACGATTGACCGTCCAATAGACGATCATTATCTTAAAAACTGCAAAATCACTTTCATTTGACCATGGAAGAAAAGGAAAGCTCATTTAGAAATGCACAAAGATCAGGACTGCTACACAAAGCCATTTTATTTCACCAATAAAAGCACGAGAAAGCCACAAACAACGAGGATTATATTATATTTAGTTCACCTTTGAACACCTCCAAACATAATTCATACTCGTATAAACACAAGGACCGGATTTTTCTTCACCCATATCACAAGCAAAAGAAGAAAACAGATGATGGTTATGGAAACAATGACAAGACATGCAAATGCCTGATAGTGGACTTTGATGTGTTGCACAGACTTGACTGATGCATAAACACGAAGCACACAAAAAGATGCCACCACCCATAGAAGGTAACATTTGAAATAAGATGATGCAAGAAACCAAGTGGAATCAACGAAACGGCGAATACACATCTAGTGAAGATAGACGATAGTAGATAATTCAGCTACTTACACAGAGTTGTTTTACTGAAACACAGAGCCTGAAGTCTCCACGGACAAGTAGTTCCTGTGTTGTTGGAAACATAAGGGAAGCGTTTCCATTAAACGGCAACCTTCATCATCACTGGGCATTCGAATGCTAAATAATCAAAAAGAAGAAAAAGAAGAAGATAAAGACATGTAATATTTACAGATTATGGTTTATAAAATGCAAGAGATGTTAAACAGTCACCCTATAAGTTGACGAGGCCGCACACAGTGAGAACAAGCACTAGCAACAGCTGCTCGTCGCTGCATCAGTTTGTGATGCCTTTTGCTTAAAAATGTTTCTTTTTCACATCTGCAGATTCCTCTGCTAATGGACTTGGGAGTTCCCAATATCTACATGTTATCAGCAATATCAACATTCATCAGTCTTCCAAAGAAGAAACTAGAAAGCCATGATAAAGAGATGGAGAAAAGTAAGTTGTGAATCAAGGAAAGGGCAGAAGGAAAAACTGGAGAACAAACGGCAACTCGCCTACTGCGTATTAATACACCAAAACCAAACGATAGAACAAATCCATAATCAGAAAACTAGAAGAAATAAAAATCTTTCAGGTATCGACGCGTGCTCCTCGTCAGATATCCATCCTCAGAAATAGAATCTATGTTGACCGCTCAGTATTAAGCACACACCAATTTACTTCAACTCTATGCTGCCCTTGCGTTGTGTATTGGATATTTACAAGAATTGTTGTTTACCGCTTATCACAAGCATAACTTTGCAACCTCAATCGAACCATCCGGCAAAAGATAAAACTCAGTACTGACACATCCTTTTTTCCTCTAATCAAAACAAGCAGAAAAAAAAAAAAGAAGCTAACTGGAAATTCATTATGGTTGCATTTCTTTATCAGAAGGCATGTAAAAATACACAACGAGCATTAGTTGAGAACAATGTACCAGCATCTGTGATATAGACATGAAAGCGAAGAGCTTTCCACTAAACAAGGTATCCTAGCTCACTTAATGAAATCCGATTGCTGTGCAAATAAGAGACGCTTCCAAGAAACCATCCAGCCGTAGATTTCTCGAAATCTGACAAACCTTGAGAACAAATTCCTCAAAACATTGTTGTACATGTACTCAATCTTTTGCAATGAATGCGCGCCCACATTCCCTAGCAAAATCAATCCCTTCTTTCTTTATCACAACCCTCTCGCCTTCTTAAGGATCGGCTTAAGACACATGAGTCACATGACAATAGTTATATACAGACTCATCAGCAACAACTGAAAATCCCAAGCGAAGTTCGTATTTCATTGATCATTCAATGGCCAAACATTCAGCACTACAAATTCACTAACAATCAGAAACAGACTACTCTTCGAACGCCGGGATCTCCAATCATCAACAACTTGAACAAGAAATCGAATTCCGTCGAAATCGACGACGACTTCATCTACCAGTACCAATCCAAACAAAAAAAAAACAACACTGCTACCACAAAATCACAAAAATAACACCAATTCAACACAAAATCACTTCGAGGTTCAAACCCTAGCGAAAACATCATCTAAGAAATGTGAATCGGAGAACCATCTTGAGATGGGAATGGAAGTGTCGATTCGGTGCGAGGAGACGTGCGGCGCCGGATATCGGAGGCGGCGCCGGAGATGAGGCAATGTGAGTAGCCGAGTGGAGTCGTCGCCGGCGATCGCGAGATTTGTTGCCGGTGGTGGTGAATGTGCGTTTGGTTTTTTACGGTGAGGGGTAAAAGGGGAAATTCGAACAAGAATTTTAACCATAGTGGTAATTCACTCTGCCGTATTGAAAAGTGTACTACCTCCCGTAAATAAATAAAAAAGCAACTATATACATTTTGAGGTGTTTAGTTTTTATTTTTATTATTGATATAAAAAAATTATTTATATATATAAATATAGAGTTTATAATTTAATGTATTATTATAATTTGGTTATAGTTTTATAAAAAAGTAATAATTGATCATTTTAAAAAAAATTGAATTAAATATTGTTATATTTATTTTGGGATGAAAAGTTATTTAGGAGTATTATTCAACTGTCATTTCCTAAGACTTTACATGTTTATCTTGGATGATTTATCATAAAATGATGTGGTTAAGTCACATAGATAAATAAATAACGAGTAAGAGAATTTTAAAATGATTATATAAATAATGATTGGGTCAATTGTTCTAATCCAATAAAATTGTTCCAATGCCCAAAGGGAGATGCGTAACTGGGAGTTTTAATCTGACGAGTGATTTCGTGTTGTTTCTTGATGAAGGGGCTGTGATCTTGGGGTCTCAGGTATTGTGTTTGTGTGCTTGCTCTGTTTTGTTTGTGTTGTTCTGTTTTTGAGGTGTTTGTTGGTTGTTGATTGATCTTGAATTGGTTTTGTTGGTGTGTTGGGATTGTTGGGTTTGGTGAGGGACTAGGGTTTTGATCACGATGCGATCGTTGCATGTTGGGTTTGATTGATTTGGTTGAGTTGATTATCTTCGTATATGAGATTGTTGATTTGTTCTTGTTATGGTTTTGTCTATTTTGTGGACTTTGCCACTTCGGATTTGAGCAAAGTATGATTATGATTAAACTTCACATTTAATAAGCAATATTATAAGGTTATATTAATCGAGAATGATGAATTTAGCGATAATAAGATTATATATATCTATTTCTTTTTATTATTTAAGAGGAGTATTTGGATTGTTATCTTTTATTTTTGTTTTTTATTTTTTGGGTTATATAAAAAAAGCATTTTGGGATTGCTTCATGTTAGAATTTGGATGGAGAGCGATTGGACTCTCACATTCTATGCAGCACGTATATATGAACGAGATTCATATCTCCACTAAACACAGTTTAAGCATATGGGTTATGTATTAGTCGACAACTTATATGTTATCCTGTTTCACATGTCCCCAAACCAATCCACACATGATCTCATTTTTCATCAGAATGAACACGATGACAAGTAACCTGTTTGATCTCTTTCACAATCACAAAGTTAAGAATCTGCTCCATGCTTTTTCTTGTTGCCTTTTCTTAAAAGTCCTTGCCTTTCCTGGTATGCATTGGAATAGTTGTTTCCCGTGCAATGTAAGAAGAATGCATGAAAATAAAAGGGATAAACCATGATTAGACTGAAAAAGGATTTGATGTTTATCATCTCAGCTGTTTCCACCATGTTGATAGAAGTCATGCAAATCTTGATGTTTCAATTATGGGATCTTGTCATGCATCTCTTGTGCACTTGCATAGTTGCATATCAACTGGTGATATTTAATACTAACATGATTAGTCAATGTTTATAATTTTTAAGGAGGTAATAGCTACTCACAACCCCCCCCCCCCCCCCCCCCCTTCATTTGTTGTTCTGTGTTTGTTGATGCTAGACTCCGTTTAGTCATCATCCATACTTCCATCCTATCCCTAAATAGTAGGATTACTTTGTTGGATCCTTTATGTGTAGCCAAAAATATGCTTTGCTTCTCCAAAAGCTATTCATGTACCTTGTATGCTGGTGTTCGGTGCCATAAAATAGTTGCCGTCTGGCCTGTCTTATTCCTTCCTTCTGCTTAGAAAACTAGGGTCCTTGAATCCAGATGGTGCGACATATTGTAACATTTGGATAGTTTAATATGTTAGATAAAAAGAAACTAAGTACAAATTTGAAGTGCTTCATAGCCAAACTTTGTGCGATCCAAATTGCTTTAGAAGCCGCTTTGGACTTTTAGTGAAACGATGGTGAGTTTCTGTTGTTAGACGTGGTAGATGTACCTGGTGTCTTATTTGGGACTTGTCGTAGTGTCCCTGGTCACCTGTAGCTTTTGTTTATTGCTTATGATGATGAAAATGGTGATCCCGATCTCCATGTCTAGCTAGAGACGTATGTCTCAAGCTGAACGCGAGCAGCGTCGATTTCGTACCTTCATTTGTGCCTTTACTTTCCTGAGAAGTTACTGGGAGGGCAAAAATCTATATTGTAACTCTCGAGGAGTCGACGCCTAATGTCCAGAAAATTTCGACTTTTGTCAATCTTATCCATAGAATAGAAATTTCATATTTACGATGATAAGACGCTTATTCTCTTGAACTTGTTTCTGTTTGTTTTGGCTTTTAGTAGGACCCAAAAGATTGTCCTGTCATAGAGCCCTTGCCTTCATATGGAAGAGGAAGGGAGAGGCTGGGTGGAAGACATATAAGCCTCATCCATGGCAATGGTTTGAGCAGTGTCGTCATTACAGGTACTAACAATGTTGTGATGACATACTAGAGACGAACTTTCTTGACTTAGATCTTCATGTTTTTTAAGTCTGTGCATGTTGATAACCATCAAACTTCCGATCTCCTGAATACAATCGATGGTCAGGGTAAAGTGTGGTGGGATCAGTGGTGGAACAGAACAATGGAGCACACAAGAGGTCACCTTGTTGAGTTTATGAACTCAAACAACATCTTGATCTCGAATCTCACATTTCGGAATTCCCCATTCTGGACGATCCAACCAGTATACTGCAGGTTTGAGGCCGTCTTTGCCTTATTGGTACCTTTCATTGCTTCATGATGTTTCACAGAAGAAATTAATTCATGCAAACTAATATCACTCTGCAACACTTTTTTTTTCTCGGCAGTAATGTTGTCGTCAAGAACATGACGATATTGGCTCCCCTTAATGGCCCAAATACTGATGGTGTAGATGCAGGTAACTTCCCATCTTACCTGATCACGTCATGCTTTTTTTTTTTTTTTTTTGGCGCCTCTGGAAGTGTCATTGATCAAACAGCTTGACATGATTAATACTATTTCTCACTACATATTCAAGCACGCATGTATGCATCGAAGATTGTTGCATTGAGAGTGGCGATGATCTGGTAGCAGTGAAGAGCGGATGGGATCAATACGGAATCAAATACTCTCATCCAAGCTCAGACATCATCATACGGAGAATCTCTGGTACCACGCCAACATACTCCGGCATAGGGATCGGCAGCGAGATGTCTGACGGAGAATTCAACGTTACCATTGAAGATATCCACGTATGGAACTCTGAGGCCGGAGTAAGGATAAAAGCTGATGTAGGCCGAGGACGATATTTTTTCAATATCTCTGTATCTAATGTAACTTTGGATAGAGTCAAGGTTCCCATAAAGTTTAGCAGAGGCGCAAATGATCACACAGATGATGGCTGGGGTCCCAAAGCTTTGCCTAGAGTAAAAGGGATCTGCATAGCCAATGTGGTATGCTGTAACTCGAAGAAAGCGCCCGAGTTACTGGGTATCAAAGATTCACGATATGAAGATATATGCATGAAGAACTTGAGTTTCTTCAGCTTGTCATCTTCGGCGAGATGGCATTGTGAATATGTTTCTGGTTTTACGAGTCAGGTTTCTGCACCAGCATGCCCTCAATTGCTGTTGATAACAGAGGATAATTATTCAACCCGGTGCTCATTCACATAAGTTTTTTGTCAGAAATTCAGTCTTCTATTTCTTGGCATGGCCCTCAACACAGAAGCTATGCAAAAAGGGCATCCAAACAGGTCAGCGCGGCGCCAGTGATTCCACTGACCCATCTGACATGTTTGAGGGATCATCGGAGCTCATGAAGTTGATTTGCTGGGACTCTTATTCCATTTCTCATGATGGTACATGCGCAAAGTGATGGAAAGGTGAGCTTTCGTCTGCTGTTCATATGCCTAGACCGGAATCGTAATGCCTGTATTTGTGACGTTGTCTGTTCTTTTGTTTCTTTAACCATCGCACGGTACAACAGAAAGGTAGCCCGTAGGATGTACAGACAGGTCATTGATATGTAGCAAATGAATGTCGTAATAAAAAGTGATTCTTTGATCGTGTTCATGGAGTGCAAAAGGGTGGATAATCAAGATGATTCATGTCCATGTACTGTTAAATCCCATGCAGGATTCCTGCTCAAAATATTACACATTGAACCAAGAACCCATGATCGATTTTCAATCAGATAACGGTATCATGATAACCACTCATAGAATCAGGCCTTGATCTTCTATCGGATATAGACTGCTGCAAACATCAAAAGAGTTGAGTAATTCGAGCACTCGGAAACATACATGTATTATCTCAATAATCATCTGAATCAGTTCCTTCTTCCACAGTTACATCTGAGATCAATGTGTTACATTTGGTACCGCTTGCGCTAGAAATCAAGTTACAAGACCAGAAAGGGGCAGTCTGGAAGAATACAGGGCTGGAAAACATAAGAAACACATAAATATAATACGGTGAAGAAGAAATACAAGCTCGGAGTTGACAGGATCCGATATCAAGTTTCCAAAAGTGTGGAAGGCGTTCCCTGATCCAACTTTACACTAACAGCTCGACCAAGACCAGGAAGATGTGTTTCTCGGCTCTATTATCTGTGTAGCGCTAAAAATTTCGTGGTATTCATTAGCCAGTTTTAGTAATAAAGGGTACAAAGCCTCAGCTGTCCTATGATTTTCGCAATTTTGCACGAGCAAAGAAGACACCAGCCAAAAGACCTGTGAGATTCAACAAGAGCTTATGTTAGCAGAAACTCCATAGCAGGTAAGTGCACTGCAGGTGATGCGGATACTAACCAAAAAAGATGCTGGCGGAGTTCTGTAAGGTGGTTGGCACGTTGAATAGAACAACTCCAGCGACCGAGATCGGAATTTTATTCAGTGAGCCCACGAGACTGGAGATTGGAGAAAATTACAGATCAGCAAAATGCCCAAGATAGAGTCTCAAATTGAGAAAATGGGTAAAAATGAAGCATCTGAAACTCGAGGCAAAGCCGAGTTGATTAACAACACCTGTATGTTGTCGCTCCAGTTTGATGAAGGAACCACATAGAAGTGAAGCTGATTGCCAATCCCAGAAACCCACTCATCGTCATCACAAACCAGAACGAGGCAGACCTTAACAGAGGCCTGGCAATTTCAAACTCCACATTTAGCAGACATGGATAAGACAAATCCTCTTCTTTTTTCTTTTTCTTTTTTCAGAATATACTAAGCACAACAATAACTGGTAGCTCAGCACCTGAACGGACAAGAGTTTTATTTTTTATTTTTTAAAAAAAGAAAGTAAACATGTGATACCCATAGGAATCAACAAGAAGCCGTCGAAAAATGTCTCGTTTGGTATTAAGTTGGTAAGTTGATTGGTAAAGGTTAAATCCAAATACGAATAAACTGTCACTTCCGAGGTAACCAAACTACTACGCCCTCCGTCTCGAAAATATTGAAACTTTTTAACTTTGCACGCATATCGATGCAAAGTTTGATCCACATGGAACGACGTTCAAACATTGTTTTTTGTAAATTTATCATGAAACATCAATGGTTGTGTAAATTACATAATAAGTCTAATATATGTTACAGGACAATCAGACGTGATTTGATATGAAAACAAAACGTGTATTCATGCGTATAAAATAATGCAATATACGTATATGTTGCAATTAATATGGGACAATGGGAGTAGTTTTTAACTTAAGCAGGATTCAAATTCGGTAAACGCCAAACCTACTTGAAGCATGGGCAACTCTACGGAAACAATATATGGATGAGTTATGTTTTGTCCAGATACACCAGCATTCAGAACATGCTAAAATATCAACTCAAATGGACAGATAATGCACTGGAATGAGAAATTTTCAAATGGACTCACGTTTGGCATAAATAGTCCACCTCGTTAAATATGAAGATAAGTGCAAGACCCAGAGGCAGGGAGAGGGTATTATTTAACAAGACCATTGAGAACTCGTTCAGGTTTCCAGATCGAGTCACTTGCTTTGCCGTGTCCATAACCCTACGTAGAGTCAACTGTCATGGACATAAAAAAAGGTCGAAAAATCAGAAATAACAGAAGGTGAATATCATTATCTGATTCATATAAGTATATCCATACAAAATTTATACCCATCCAAAGAGTAGGAACCAAACGCTGGAAATCAACATTTTCAAAAGAGTAGGGACTCACAGAATATGAAGCGGTCAAGAAACAATTCAAAATCTGCCAAGTATAGCCGATGGCGTTGAAAGACAGGTCTGTGATGCCTCCAGATATCGCTGAGATTATCTGCAAGTGACAGAAGACACGTTTATGATAAAAGGGAAAAAAACACATTTCAAGACTGAATCAATCCAAACATGTGATCATAGGTATATAGTTTAAATATAGCTGAAACAACGGAACTAACCCACAAACAATTTCACTATATAATCTTACCATTAAAAAAAGTGAAGCCCAGACTCTCTTATCATGGCGTTTGCTGAAGAGGTACATTTCACCAACCGCAGTTATCACGTTTGTGACATTCTTCAAGACAGTAACCATAGCGACATTGATGTACTTCAAACTGCAAATGACAAGAACCCAACTTTAATACAAAATGTGAATTGTTACAGCAAAAACCTACACTGGCAACCAGATGGGTCTTATGAGCAGGTTCATTAGAAACATTTACCTAAACATGCTTGTGATCAGCATTCCCACAAAAATTATATTCACAGGTATCCAGACCTTGATCAGCTTCCATGTCAGTGGTTCAGTGGTTACTACACCAAAGCGGACTAATATCGACACAATAACCACAGCAATGAAGTTCTGCACACAAGAAAGAAAAATATATATAAATTTATTAACTGCATATATTCCAGTCTTGCATCAAAATTTCCAAAGTTGATAAATTCATGTAGTGCAGTGTGCCAGTAAACCAGTGAAAACCCGTGTATATCGAAAATATATTCTCACTAATCAGTATACCTGGTAAACCATCAAAGAGATACCAGCATTGAAATTGTAGCTGGACAAGACAACCTTATTGACCAGAATCATGCTGCAGGATGCAACACAGTAAGCCAGCCCTGATATCAAGGCCTTATTTAGCTTAACCTCCTTACTCTTTGTTGCTCTTTCTCGGTCTTTCTCCAGCTTGCCATCCTCCAAGTCAACGACACTTTCGGAGGGCTTCAAGAGACCGGCTGGTCTGCAAGGAGAGGGAAAAAATGTCACTCTTGTAGCATAAAATTATCTTGCATTTTGCTAGTGATTGATGGATACGCGACAAACGTGTTCACAATATTGTGAAGACCAATAGAGTTGCTTTCTTTTCCTGAAAGCAGAAATAATGAAAAATCTCAAGAATAAAGGAAGCAAACAGACCTGCTAAAAGATTCCCTTCTTAGAGAACTGGAAAGATCAACAGCTCCATTTCCTTCATGTGCTTTATAGTTCCAGTAGATGTTTTCTCTATCATGCATAAGAGGTTTCTCTAACTCGGGAGTTTGAGAATCCGAAGAAGCATCCGAAGGTACAGCTCTTCAGACACACAAAAAGAAAATAAATCAATTTCAGCGCCTCGGCATTGCAAGATGCAATCAAGATAGGAAATTAGGAATGGCATCCAATACAGGAAATAAAGATTAAGCAAAGGAAGGGAACAATGTTGAGCTGCAGCTAAGCTACATTGCAAAATAAAAGCAGTTTTCATCTAACGGTGAACATCTCACAACTACTTGGGTTCATACTATCAGGAATAGTCTGTCATGTGGACAAACCAGTCATAACAATGCAGTACAAGTGACAATTATCTCCATAAGTCAAATCTTAAAACTAACAAGTAGGGGAACAGCCATTAAGCTTACAGTGACAAGAACAATTTACTCAAGGACGAGCTTATCAATTGGCCATTAGATGAATATCCAGAGTAGGGGAAAAAGTGGCTGGTACGTGCTACTTGTCCCACAGATCACTTAGATACCCAACAAATAAGACAAAGTTCCACAGTTACGGAGAAAAAATCCAGAAGTAATTAGCATGCCTTATTTTACCTTAAACATGTCTTTCTTGACAGATATGCACGGACGGTTAGTTAGTTCGTTGGTGCTATGCTTATTTTGAAGGCTCGTATCACACTTAAAAAAACTTGACAAAAGTAAAATTGAAGTTAAACCACATGCATTTTCCCTGATTCAACGATCCAACCAACAAATTGGAATGATAAACTAACGGAACAAGAGTTCCCAAACTCTTTCGAATATATTTACCCTTTTTTTCATGGGCAAGCAGACTGAGCCTTGCACCTCATACAAATATTTTCCTACACCAGAACATATATCAACCCTAAACCTTTTAAAAAAAGGGTATTCAACTCCAAGCCTCCAAAACAAGACCAAAAAATAACCAATGCCAATACTAGCTGTGTTAGATGCTACACTATTCTAGTCAATATCCTGGTCTCACTCTCACATAAGCTCAAACAATCAATCCCCACCCCTTCCCTCTGAAAATACGCACAGGCAGAAACAACAGACGCCATGACCCGATTTCGAGCAGCTTGAGGGTTCTCTTCACCTGCCGATCTCGTGCTTAACAGAATAAGGGAATTCATAAAAGTAGATAGCACGTCACTTACCGTGCGATTATGGCAACTCTTGAAACATCCTGAACCTCCTGCTAGCAAGCAAAGACTAATTATGGTTCACCTATCAAACCAAAACCCTGCTCTTTGTACTTTGGATCATAAAGAATGAGAAGCTCATGCTAACCATTACCCATTTTTCACCTTTCTCATGACTAAATCTCAAACCCTCAACTTATAAGCACCCAAAACACCACCTACCTGAACCAATACAGACCCTCCAAATTCACATCAAAGGGTACTCTTCAACACATAATACCACATAAAAAACACATCTTTCTTCTTTCATATACATACCCACTAAACCACCACAAACATCAAACCCCAACGTCCAAAATCACAACATGGGCAGGGAAGAAAAGGGGAAATAGACAATACCCAGAAGCCATTTCAGCTCCAAAAGCTCAGCAGCATCAAACTTCCACTGGCCCCAAGATCATTGATACAACACACCAAAACCACCCAAATTGTTTTCCAAAAACAAGCAAAGCTGATGATGAATTTCCAGTGCTTTCAAATTGAAGAAGCTGTACCAAAATGGAAGAGACAAAGAGAAGAGGAGGGCAATTAATAGAAACAAAAAGGGAACAAGTCTGACTTCTAGTTTGTGATACTATTGGGTTTGGGTATCCTTCACTCAAAGCGTTGAAAAATCGGAACTTTTCGTTCATTTTTTTGAAGAATTGGATTTGTAGTGTACTTGATTGGAATTTGGTTAGGGCAGGCCACCCAAGCATCATAGATACATCATTGGATTAGGACTTTCGCGCTTTAGAAACTTGTAGGTTGGTATCATTGAAGCTATTGTTTGAGGGCACAAGATTAATAAATTTAGGGTTAATGGAGGACTTGATTTAAGAGTATGTCAACTATCGATTGGCGTATGTCTTACCACTGTAAAGATTCTCAAAATGATGGATTACTTTGATCGGGTGAGGTAAAAAGTTATATCAGGGTAAAATTAACTCAAGGAAAATATGTTCTTGTTTTGAAGTGTTGTGGATCAAAATTTCATTTTTGTGTTTCATCGTGATTTTAGAAACTCTTTTCAGGTTTCAAACTATGCTTATATAAAAGCAACTTCAATCATGAACTGTACGTGATATTTGAAATCAGATTATAAAAATAAAATTACAATCATAAGATAAAAATGATATTAAAATAAAACTGGGTTAAAATTGATTTTATATTTAGAACAAAATATACATATAGATATCCTGCCATAAAATCAATAATGTCTATTTTGTAAATTATCTCATTTTCAAAAAAAAACTTTAAAGATTATATAATTATTTAATAAAAGAAAAAATACACAAAGATGTATTTGAAAAAAAATAGTTGTAAAGATAAAAATTGGGTGAAAAAATAGTTGATCATAATTTTTAAAATTTTATTATATGTTGTAATTTAGATGAAAATTTTATTAAAAAAAATAATATCAACACTTTAATTATGTTATATTAATAAAAAAAGATGAAAAAATAGAGCAAAAAATCAATAAAAATGGAACATTTAAATATAAAATAACACCAAACGTTGAGATACAAATGTATCATTGATGCTAAAAAAAATTTCTGATATAATAATAATTATATTTATTTTAATATGGTCGGACTTACTCTATCTAACTATATTCAATGGTTAAGTGACAATGAATAAATCAAAGGTCATAAACTCGAATTTTTTGAATGGAATTACAAATTAAAGTTAAAATTATTTTTGAAATTACAAATTAAAGTTAAAATTATTTCTGAAATTAGAAATTAAAGTTAAAATTATTTCAATCTCATTATGATCAGTCTTATACAAGTTCACAGATGCTTTAAACATATCAGTTAGATTGACTTATAACCTAAATGAACACAACATTGATCATGTTATAGCTAAACTAGACTCCCAATGGGTAGTTTCTAACTTTCTATAGTTGGTTTAAATTAAAGGCACACATGCGATTATGCTTGGGTTCCAGTTTTCAATATCCACATGATCTCCATCTAATGTGGATCCAAATTGAGAAGCCAGTTCCATCGTTTTCCATGCCAAAACCATGGAACAAATAATTTTTTTCTATTCTTCCAAAAACAAATATATAGTCCTTTTTGATACCACTAGCCACTAATATTCCATGGTTTTTGTTGGCATTTCTAGGTTATGATGGGCTAAACCAGATATTTCACGAATTTGAATTGTCATTTTCATTGAATAGTGTCAAGAACTTAATATTCCATCTCAATAAAAACACATCATTGTTATGAAATACATATAAATGTTATTTATACCTTAATTTTTTGTGTATATTTTTCTTATCATTTTTACTATTTATGTACTGTTTGATACTGCTCACATGGGACCGATATTGTTCACGTCGGGAGAAAAAGGTTCGAAGCAATCGTCCACTTTGGCTATAAAAATCGTGTCCTCCTTTTGTAAAACATACCCCATTCTTTTGTAAAGAATCGGAGAAAGAGAGTTGGAGAAAAATAATAAAATTCTGTTTCATTTTTGTATCACTTTCGTTTTACAACACATTATTAGTACGAGGTACTAACCAACTCACATCAAATTCAAGAAAATGTATTTGAGGTATTGATTCTAACTTCATACTCTTACTTTATATTTGTAACTTTTGTTAAATAATAACCAATATAAATTAAATATGTGGTTCCTTAGCTGGACGAAACATCGTTTGTGCGGAAACCTATATCTTTTATGTTTTAATTTTATAGTTTCAACATGTTGGCGCGGCTTACCCGAGTGATGAGAAATTATTTATTTATATTTCATGTTAGTTAATTGCTCTAAGTGGTGAGAATTAATTTTCGTTTTATTGTTTAAGGTATATGTCCCACACTCGAAACAGCTCCGACGAAATGATTCCTAGACATTATGATCAAATAAATAAATGAATCACTTGACGATTTATGAATCTTTTTATTGTTATTAGTAGTTCTGTATATTGTAATAATGATTTACTTTTTCCTATTCTTAACTTATTATTAATATTATTGTGTTATGTAAGTTTTATTCACATAATATTATGATTAATTATAAATTTTGTTTTATCAGAAAATCATGGCAAATCTTGCTAAATTGAAATTCGTTGCACTTGAGATATCTGAGAAAAATTATTTTTTATGGACCCTGGATACGGAATTGCATCTCAATGCTAAAGGATTTGGTCATACTATAATGGCAAATAATAGGTCCTGGAATGGCTGCCGGGCGAGGGCGCCGCTATGCCCCTTAATGAATCGAATGGTCCTTCGAATGAAGCATCGATGCAAGAAAATACAATGGCATTAATTTTTCTAAGACATCATCTCCACGGGACACTCAAATCTGAATATTTGACTATGAAAATTCCATATGAATTATGGGTTAAATTATAAGGCATATTCGAACATCAGATGTTGGTATTCCTTCCTACAACATGGCATGACTGGTTGAACTTGAGATTAAAAGATTTTAAATCTGTGCAATAATATTATTCTGCATTATTTAAGATCACATCGCAAATGACATTATGTGGAGAGATAGTTTCCGAAATGAATATGTAGGAGAAAACATATTCAACATTTCATCCTCAAAATATGATTTTACAATAATAATACAGGATGCAGAAATTTACACGATATAACGAACTAATATCGTGTCTTTTGGTTGCTGAGAAAAATATCGAATTATTTCTAAAGAATTCACAAACTCGTCCAGTCGGTTCCACCCCTTTATCTGAAGTAAATGTCATCTCTTTCCAAGGGAATAGAGGTGGACATTGGCGTGAGAGAGGACGAAGTCGTGGTCATGATCGATGACGATTTCATGATTAACGTAAACCATATAATACAGAAAGTCACCTAAAGTGACATTATGATAAATCAGTACAACAGAAGGGGAAAACTCCATATGAGAAACCTCAAAAGAATAATAAAGGAAATTATTTTCGATGTGGAATAAAAGGACATTAGTCTTGTACATGTCGTACATCTCAACATCTTATTAACCTTTATCAGGTTCAATAAAGAATAAAGGCAAACAAGTGCAGATTTACTTCGTCAGTCATGAAACAAGTGTGTCTATACCACCAGTGAATCCTGCATATACAGCTGGATGTTCCAATAAGGAGAATGATATTGATGAGCTTACTTTAGATGATCCTATTAATTGATGGAATGAGTTAAAAGATTATTAAGATATGTAATATTGATTAGCTTGAAAAATATGTATGTTATATGCCTCGGTTGTAATAACTATATTTTATATTAATGTATAATCCCTCTAAATCTATGTATGTTTCTATTTTAATAAAAGATTGAGATTAATAAAATTTATTTATTTTTATACAGAATTTTCAACTGAAATTGAAGGACATATGTATGGTTAACGGTGTAACAACACACACAATCCTTCAAAGTGAAAAATATTTTACTACTTTAAACAAGCCAGAAGTAAATATCGGTATCATCTCTGGAACGTCAAAACTAATAGAATGATTTGAAAATGTCAATGTTACATTATCAAATGGGACTCACATTCGCATAAAAAAAACGTTGTACCCTCAAAAGTCTAGAAGAAACCTTTTTAACTTTAAGAATATTCATCTAAACGGTTTCCACTTGAAAGCACAAATATAAATGGTAAAAATTATCTTTACATAATATCTATTATAAATGGTTGCAAGCAGATCTTGAAAAAATATCAACACTTGCTTCTCGATTATATCTTGTGAAAATTAGAGTAATCGAGTCACATAATGTTATGAACCTGAAGTTCATTAACTCAGAAACTGTTGTGCTTTGGCATGAACGACTTGGACATCCGAGAAATACGATGATGAGACGAATTACTGAAAACTTACATGATAACCCATTAAGAAATATGAAAGGTTTGTTGAATTGTAATCATGTTTGTGTTTCTTGTTCACAAAAAAAAACTCATTATGAGACCTTTCATATAAATTGTGTCATATGAATTCCCATCTTTCTTAGAAAGAATTCAAGGGGATATTTGTTTGTCAATTCATCCATCTTCAGGACCATTTAGATATTTTATGGTTTTATTCGATGCTTTTACTAGATGGTCTTATGTTAGTCTTCTTTCTACTCGTAATATTGTATTTGCTACCATATCATTAAATTACGAGCTCAATTTTTTGATAATCTAATTAAATCCATTCATCTTAATAATGTTGGGAAATTCACCTCAAAAACTTTTGAAGATTATTGTATGTCAGTAGGAATTTCAATCGAATATCCTGTTCCACATGTACACACTCAAAATGGTCTAGCGAAGGCTTTAATTAGAAGACTTCAACTGATAGCCTGACCAATGATTATGAGATCTAAGTTATCTGTATCTGTTTGGGGTTATGTTGTGTTACATACTATTAATTTATCTATATTAGACCAACAACATACCATAAATATTCACCATTATAACTCGTTAAAGGTCAAGAATCAGAAATCTCTCATTTGAGGGTATTTGAATATGCTATTTACGTCCTTATTGTACCCCTAAAACGAAATAAAACGAGACCAAAAAGAAGACTTGAAATTTATATGGGTTATGATTTACCATCGATTATTCGTTATTTAGAATCTTTTACTAATGAACTTTTTACTATTAGACATACGGATTGTCATTTTGAGGAGAAAACTTTTCCTTCTTTAGGAAAAGATAACAGATTGGAAAAATCAATTGTGTGGCAAGCGTCCGGATTACAAGGATTGGATTTTCGGACGTATCAATGTAAACTAGAAATTCAAAAGATTATCCACATGCAAAATATTACAAATCAAATTCCTGATGTAGTAAAAATTATCAGGTCACATATACCAATAGTAAATACGCTTACAAGAATAGATATACCTCACGATAAGGCTGATATTCAAACCGTTGTTAACACTGTTCCATCGAATGCCACGTCAGAAACGTGGAAAACCGATGGGTGCGAAAGATTCTGTGTCATGAAAAAGAAGACATGACAAAAGTATTATTCAAACCTCTGGGATGAAAGGTATCCCTGAAGTGATAAATACTTCACAAGAGGGTTTGGTTCATGGCAGATATAAAATTCCACTTGAAGTCTCAGAATATGATAATAAGGAGATGTCGATCAATTATGCATACACTAATCTTGTATGAAAAGGTTGATGTTAATGAGATATTTGCATATTTTATCGCATTAAAAGTTGATGCAAGTCTTGACATGTCTTTTGAACCCGAAATGTTCAAGAACGTCGACAAAAAAAAAGGATTGTCCAAAATGAAAAGATGCAATTAAAGAAAAATTGCAATCTTTGTGCAAAAGAAATATTTTTGGACCAATTGTCCGAACTTCAGATGGTGTAACACCTATTGAAAATAAATAGGTATTCGTTCAAAAACGAAATGAGAAGAATAAAGTTGTGAGATATAAAGCTCGATTAGTAACTCAATGTTTCTCACAAAGACCTGTTATTGATTATTCTGAAAGTTACTCACCGGTGATGGATGGAATTACATTGTGTTTTCTCATAAGCATGGCAACTATGTATGGATTGGAAACCAAATTAATGGATATAATCAGTCCATACTTATATAGATCCCTTGATACTGAAATTTATATGAAAATCCCTGAAAATTCAAGGTACCTGAAGCGCAAAGACTTAACTAGTTATATTCTGTTAGGTTACAGAGGTCATTGTATGGATTGAAACAATCTGGTCATATGTAGTATAATAGATTAAATGAATATTTTATTAAAAATGGATATATAAATGATTTAGTACGCCCATGGGTCTTCATTAAAAGGTCACGAAATGGTTTTGCTATCATTGTTGTGTATGTGGATGATTTGAACCTTGTATGTACTCTAAAGGAGCTAATTACAACGTCTCAACTTTTAAAAAGAGAGTTTGAAATGAAGGATCTTGGAATATCAAAATTCTGCCTAGGAATACAAGTAAAGCATCTATCATCCGGGATATTCATCCATCAATCAACATACACGGAGAAGGTACTATCTCGAGTTTATATGGATAATGTTCATTCATTAAAATCTCCAATGGTTATTCGCTCATTGGATGTTAAGAAAGATGAATTTCGATTTCTAGAAAAAGACGAACAAATTCTGGGATCAGAAGTTCCCTATCTAAGTGCAATTGGGGCATTGATGTATCTCGCAAACTGCACAAGATCTGATATTGCATTTGTTATTAATCTATTGGCTAGACACAACTCTGTACCTACAAGGAGACATTGAAATGAAGTCAAGCACATCATGCGTTATCTTCGAGGAAATATTGATGTGTGATTACTATATCCTAAAGGATCAAAGTCTGCATTAACTGAATATGCTGATGTTGGATATCTTTTTGATCCTCACAAAGGAAAGTCTCAGACGAGATATGTATTTACTTATAACGATACTGCTATATTCTGAATATAAAACAAACCTTCACAGAAACTTCTTCCAATCATTCAGAGATTATAGCAATAAATGAAGCAAGCCGAGAATGTGTATCTTTGAGATCAATGATTCAACATATTCAAGAGACATGTGGGTTATCGTCTGTCAGAGGAGCTCTTAGCATATTTTATGAAGATTTGTATTTCACAGTTCAGAGAAAGATATATATCATCAAAAAATTTCTACACTCATGATCTTCAAAAGGATGGATATATAGATGTGATACAGATACACTCAAGTGATAACTTGACAGACCTGTTTACAAAAACGTAGCAAAGTATAACTTTTGGGAAGTTTCGAGAAAAGTTAGAAATAGGTAGACTTCAGAATCTTCTTCAACAAGATTATGAAGATTAAAGGTATTTGACTTAAGGGGAAAACTGTACTCTTTTTCCTTCGACTTTGTTTTTATCCCATTGGGCTTTTCTAGGCAAGATTTTAACGATGCAATCTCGCTTCAGATGATAGATTCATTCAAAAGGGAGTGTTGTGGAGTACATATGAATGTTATCTATATCTTAATTTTAAGTGTATATTTTTCTTATCATTTATTATCCTTGAAGGGACCGCTTGTACTGTTCGTGTACTGTTTATGTACTATTCGTTATTTATCAAAAAATAACATCTAAGTTATCAATTATCATTTAATTTATTATAAAAAAATAACATTTAATCCCCTAAAATTTTGATCATTTATACATAGAATTTTGAAAATAGACACTTAACCTCTTAAATTTTAAAAATATCATTTTTTGTTTTTTTGACATGACCCCTGAAAATATACATTTTTTTTAATAGAAACCTCCCTCATTGAAGATATGTGTCTATTTTTAAAATTGAAAAGGACAACGACAAAAGATAAAAAATTTTAAAAATTAAATATATTTTTCCTTTCTTTCTGTTAAATAGTTAATTATTGTGTAATCCCATTACATATCTTCTACTTCCAATTTTTATGAGATAAGAATACTGACTGAAAAATTTGACTCTCCCTGGTCAAAATGGAACGTTGACTACTCAAAAACCAAGAAGACGACCACGTCGAAGATGGGGAAACGCAGAGCGGGGCGATTCAATTCAGCATGGATGCAATGATGGAGCGAATTCAACAAAGAACATGATGCTGCGGGTAGTTGATCCTTCATAAGGCGGCGGGGGCGGCGGCGGCGACGATGATGTCGAAGGAGGGGAATAGAAGGCCTTCAAAGGTGCTGCCATATAGGTGTTGTTTTCCACTGTGAGTCGTTCATCCTCAACAATGCGTTTTCCGCACAGTGCGTCCAGTTAATCAAAGAAATAGCAACGACCGTATTGTTTGGTTGATTTGGTTGAGCATGATTTCGATCCTCACACAGTGCGTCGAGGAGAAGGCGCAATGCGTAGGGAAGAAAGCACTATTGTCGCCGACGGCAGTCTCGTCTCAAGACACAGTGCCTCAGGGAGAAGGCACTGTTATCGCCGGCATCAATCTCGCCTCTAGACAGTGTGTCGGGATGAAGGCACAGTGTGCATCGGCGAGGGTCTCAGTCTCTCGTCTGTCAACAGAATCATGGTGTAATAATTATTTACTTTCGTTCCATTTTAATTGAAATATTTTTAATTGATATATAATTTTATGTGTGTTTTGACTATATTCTATTTGAGACAACTACCCCTGTATGCTAAAAATACTCCGTTTGATATTGTCTCTCCATGAAAAATCTCGGTTCTAAAAATCCTTCGCTTGATCGTCTCAGAATCTTTCAAAAAAGGTTTTTTTTTATATCGTTATCAAAATCCTCCGTTTGGTTTCATAAAGATGAGAAACTTTGATTTGAACACCCTTCCTAGGGATAACAAAGAGGATTTATCTTCTGATGCAAAATTAACGGTCTATAATAGGTTGAAGGGGAGCACCAAAGACAATGGATGATCAAAGAGAGGTTTTGTTTCAAGTTTGGCACAATGTTTCAAGGTGACAAGAACAATAATATAGCGAATTTGGAAAGCAGGCAGGGCTTCGACTTATGCTGCTGATGAAGCTTCTAATGAGGAAGTGCTTGGGTTGATAACATCCTGAAAGAAAGGGAAAGTAGGGAGGAAGAGACTTACGTTTAACTTCAGTGAAATTTCAAAGATTGAATTGCGCAAGAGAACAAATATTCGCTCACTTTCTGCAGCTCTTTCTGTTCCAAAGTCTACAATTTATCGTCGAACTCATACAAATGCTTTGAAGCCATACTTGACCGAAGCAAACAAAAAGGCGAGGTTGTCCTTTTGTTTATCTATACTCAAGCCCGACTCCATTGACGAGAATCCTACATTTTGTGATATGTTCAATTATGTTAATGTCGATGAGAAGTGGTTCTTCATGTCAAGATCCGCCCGAGAGGTATTATCTCCTCCCGGAAGAATTGGATGTTCTTGCAAAAATAAGAGTTTCATTGAGAAAGTGATGTTCTTGGCGACCGAAGCTAGACCATGATTTGATGTCAATGGCGATTGCGTGTTTGACAGAAGGATCGGCATATCTCCATTCACATTTAAAGAACCTGCAAAGCGAAACAGCAAGAATAGATCAGCCGGGACAATGGTAACAAAACCCAAAGCATCAGTAACCAAATAAGTGTACAGAGTTTATTTAGTGAAGAAAGTAATTCCTGCCATCCGTGCATCTTGGCCTCGCTTCGGAGATGTTGACCTTATATACATTCAACAAGACAACGCGAAGCCACATATTGGTCCAAGTGATCCAAGGTTCATTAGTATTGCTATAGAGGACGGTTTTGACATCCGTTTGATGTTTCAATCCCCGAATAGTCCAGATTTTAACGTCTTAGATCTTGGGTTCTTCCGAGCTATTCAATCTCTGCAACATCAAGAGCATCTGAAGACCATTGATGAACTTATTAGTGCTGTTGAGAAGTCATTTGCGGAGATGAATCCTATTAATCTCGATAACATATTCTCATCACTTCAAGGATGCGTGATCGAGGCTATGAAAGTCTATGGGGGTAATAACTATAAGCTACTCCATATGAAGAAAGATCATATGAGGGCACAGGGCCTACTTCCATCCCAAAGAAATTGCCCGTCAAGCAATGATTCGTCAACAACAATGGTGAGTAATGAGAAGATCTAGTTTACTTCTTTGTAATAGGTCAATTGATAATGTTTCTAATGTTGCTTATTTGATTTATTTCAGGGATATGGGAACCTAAGATATATGCACCAGGTTGATGTTATGATATGAATCAGTTTTGTGCGTTTTTCAGTCCTATCGCAGTTCAAGAACCAATTTTTGCATTTTCAGTTCTTGCGCAGTTCAAGATTTAGTGCAGTTCACCAGTTTTTGCCTTGCGCTGGTCTTTTGTTATGTAAAGTTCATGACTACGTAAAGTTTGTTTATTTTGCTTATTGTCCTAGATGAGGCCTTAATGTTTTTGGGAAAGGTCTATGTGCAATGACCCTACAAAGTTCTCGTGTATGAAACACGAATTTCAGTTCTCTGTGTATCCTATAAGCCGTTTGGTGCAATAGGTCTATAATACGTGTGATGAAAAGTATCGAAGATGTATATATCGATTTTAATAGGTTGTCTGTCAAGTTTTCGTGATCTGCTTGCAATAGGTATCGTAACGAGGTGTGCAAATATCTTTCAAAAGGCCACACCAGGAAGTTGCGATGAGCATGCAGGATGAAATTGTAAGATTGAAGGCAAATAAAGTGTTTACTCTTTTCAGTAATTTCATATTTTTATAGAGGTATATTGATCAATTAAACATAAATTTATTTTATCAAATATAAAAATGTTTCAATTAGATTAAGATCGATAAAAAAAATGTATTTTGATTAAATTAAAATGAAAAAAAATATAAAAGAATTTAACATTAAACCTTCTCAAACTTTCACACATTTATACATAAACCCCTCGCTTCGAAAACAAGTAGATAACCCTACGAAGTTTTGTTGCTGTTTGCTGCTGTTATCTGTGTTAACGGAAACTGCTAAATGGCATACATACCCCAACCTACTACCCTTGCATCTTCTTCCCCGAATTCCACACCACTTCACGGTCTCCATTACCAACCTCACTTTCACTAATCACTTCCCCACATCCCCTTAATTCCATGTGAGTGTCCTCATTCAACTGATCTGAATCACAAAAAGGAAGGCCAAATCAAATCAAACCTTAATCACATGGATTAATCACCCCAAATTTCGAACCTTTCATGGTTCTTGAGGTAAAATCAAAGATGGATTTTGAAAACGAGACAAGATCGAGTTCCAATTCGACCCCATTTTTCAAGAGCAGACACACCACTTTATAATCCTCATCATATACCGAATTATATGATAATTATTGCTAATACATTGGTTCACTTGTTTAATAGTAGTTCAGCGTTTGAGGTTTTATGTCTGATTATGAAGAGTTGGAGCATGGATGGGCGCAGAAAGAACTTTGAAAGAGGATGAAATCAATTTCAAGAAATCCATCGAGAAGAGAGGGGATGTGTTGATTTCAGAAGGTGAAAATAGAGAATTTTGATGGCAATGACAATATAGAAGATCTATATGGGCTTTTGGGCATTCATATTAGATGTACAAAGATTTGCTATTTAAATATCTTTTGTATATGAAAAAAAAAAAACAGAAAATCATCCATTCATTGTTTTGCATCAGGTACACTAACAATGATGGAAAAACAAGTGATGGTACATTAACCAAACAAATCTGGTGGGCAACTGTAGCAGTCTGGCCCAATGTGATTTTTTTTTTCATGCACAATCACTTCCTTCGTCGTCCTTCTGATTCTTTTTCGCGCTGACAGAGGACTCATCTCGTCAAAGACGTGGTGTTTCATCTATCATCGTGTTAGTCCATTTCGACAACAAGAACCCGCAGCAATGGTTGAAGATCACATCGTTGATCCCGAGTAAATCTGTTTTGGATGTGAGGGATCATTACGAAGTGTTGGTGCGGGTGGAGATTCTGAATTATTCGGATCAGGCAATTGGGTCGTGGTGGCATCAGGAGGAAGAGAAGATGCGGGTGGTGGGAGGATTGAATAATATAAAGTTTTAGATATTATTATTTTAATGTTATATATTATATAATAGAGAATTTGAAATAATAAAATGTTAGAAAAGATATAAAAAATAAGTTTTAAAGATAAAATGAAAAATTAATTAAATATATCTCATGTGAAGGTTCTTGGTCTCAATTGGGAGTGAAAAAGAATTTGGGGAGAGAAGATATATCACATGGATTGGGTTTTCAATGGTAGCAAGAAGGGTAAAATCGGAAGAATGCAAGCCATATTAGCTTTTTGGAGCACTCCACTCGGGGATCTCAATTACTCCCATTTGATTCCTATTTTTCTTTTTTCTAATTAATTAATTTCTTAAGGATTTTCTTTAAAATTGATTGTAGCGGTTGGATTACTGTATGTTTACTAGTTGATGGTCTAATGAAGAGTGTCTATGTATAGATTTTTATAAGGTTTAAGGAATACTGTCTCAACACATTGTTCTTATAATATTGAAATAATTAAGTTTTACCAATGAGATTATAACAATGAGGATGACAATTCAGAATTAAAACCTATATATGTTTTAATCTTATCCCTTTGTTCGTTTGTGTTTTCCGGACAATCCAATTCTTTTGATATGAGACATCTTTTGTTTTTTGAAAACACACCTTTAACCTAGAAGGGGAAAAAAAGAAAAGAAAAACAGAAAATGAAGATACAATAATCGCTGGGCTTCATTGCATTTGGCGAAATTCTCCTAGTTCGCATCAGATCATTTCTTAACCGTTCTCACGCGATCATACAGGTATACAGTTTAATCTGCTGTGTTACAACGTGACATATATCTTACAAGACGATGGACGGGCAAACATCGTCCCACAATCCCAAGCAGAAATTTCCCATCCACCCTTAAACTAACCTGATCTATTCAGTTCTTTGTCCTCCTCTAAGAGCACAAAAGAAACCTGTAATAATACAACAAAGAGTGAGAGCTGCATTCTCGTTTGGTCTTCTGCATTCTGTATGTGTACATGAGCATTTAGCGAAGTCTGGAAAGCGTTTCTCCTTGTGCGTGCTGTGCGCGTATATCTTTCTAACTCAAACGGGTCTCGTCCTTGGGGAGCCATTGGGGGGCGTACGACTCCTGAAAGTAGAAGCCTCAAGCCAAGGATCAAATGTGTTCGTGCTTGCTCTTGTCGGAGATAGTAAGATGTCGCTAGGATCGTAACTCCTATGTTTTGCTAACCCGAAAGTGGGATGTGGTGGAGTGAGGAAACAACTCTTCCAAGCTGGCCCGTTCTGTCGCAATGGGCTCGAGCATGGAGAGACGGGCAACGATGTGATAGTTCTTGCGTTATCCCTAATACATGAAAGAATGTTCTCTCAGTTCATGTAAAAAGCGAAAATGTTGGGGCTCAACTGATCTGCAAGACTGCAACAACTTCAGATGGGATGCAATTACCTTAGCTCTCTTGAAACCACCTGCGATGGTCTGTGCATGAGATCTACCTCGTACGTGCTGATACTCTTTCTACGCGGATTTATATCCAAATGAATCTGCTCCAAGTCAACAGAAAAGTGGGAAAATTAGGCCAGTCAGACAGCAATCCGCTGGCCAAAAATTTAAATGATGGAATATGGAAAATATTAACAAGTTTGCCTAGTAGACTATTAGCTTTTCTGAACCAGCTCAAAGCAGTCTTCAATGAACTCATAAAGAGCTTAGAAAAAATATAATAATTTGTCCATTGGTTGCAGTCTTTCAACAGTCCAGGTCCAACGGTCCGGATATCCAAATTAGAGTTCAATTGCATCATCAGCACATCCTTCTCATAAGATCAGGGTATAGAGGAGCGGACTTACAGGCTGGTGGTGCCGCCCTCCATCAAAGGAGTGCGGAAGTCCTTCTACCAATGGATTCAGTTGGGGAACGCGGATTGTTGCCTGATCACTAACAAATGGGTGACTCAGTAACTCAGCAGCTGAGGGTCGTGCCGAAGGGTCACGCTGAAGACATAACTTCAGAAAACTCTTAGCTTCATTGGAAAGGAAATCGGGAATTTCTGGCAAGTCCTTGCTATTTCCAATTTTAAATATCGCAGCAACCTACAACATGATTATAATCGGTTTAGTATATATTCGAGCAATAAAAGTTCCACATTCAAGATCATTCGCCCATCTTACCCCTGGATACTGGCTCCAAGGTGGTTTTGACGTAGCCATTTCAATAATTGTACATCCCAAGCTCCAAATATCTACGGCGAGGTTGTTTCCATTTTGGTTCATCACTACCTGCACTTGCACATAACTATTTAGCTTCCAAGGAAATAAGATCGCTCGGTTTTTTGAATTTAATTTTTTTAAAAAAAGGCATTCTGATGTTATACAAACCTCTGGTGCCATCCAATATGGACTTCCCTTGAAAGAAAGCACGGAAGAAAGGGAATTTACCTGCTTCGAGGAAACAAAGGGGATATGCATCAGAGAGGGAGCAAGAAGCAAAATAAAGGATGAAAAGCAGTTCAATATTTGTTCTCTTTCGCTTAGAATAAATGGACTGCATGACTTGAAGTTTCTACAATTACCAATAGTCATATCGTTTTGCATCAGAATAAAGTGAATACTAGAACAAGACGTACATGCTTAGCCATGCCAAAGTCAGCAAGCTTGATCACTCCATTGGTCTCGACCAAAATGTTGGCTCCTTTGATATCCCTGACAGATAACCACCAAAACACACTAATTTGAGTAACAGTTTTCAATGTTATGACAACAGTAAAGCAAGTCGACCTTCTCCTCTTACCTGTGCACAGTCTTCCTCGAGTGCAAATAAGCAAGACCAGATAGGATCTGTCTCGTGTAGTTCTTGATAACAGGTTCCTTAAAAGGGCCGTACTGTTGAAGTAACTTATGGATGGAGCCGCCGGAGACATATTCCATATAAACGGATAGCGTCACTTCACCCTGAAAAACAAAGGAAGCTATCAACATCACAGAAGAAATCGTTGCATGGTACAAGGAAATATTATTTCCCACTATTACCATACATGCTCTGTGGTATGCCATGCCTGATGCGCAAAACACTTATTGTGACATAAATTCTATGGACTTCTCTTCAGTTATCACATATTCACATTTGGTATGTTGTCCACAATTCGCAGTACGTGAGGGTTGTTAAAGTATCCAATAACTCTGCTATGACTATGCTCTCTACTAGTCTATTTTAACGATGTTATACACCTAGGTTGTTAAACTAAAAACAAGGTTCAGAGTTCAAAAGTCTAGAAGTAAACTACTCATACCAGCTCACTTCCAAAGAACCGAACAATGTTCGGATGTTGTAACTGACTGAGCAAATTAATCTCCTGCAAAGAAAGAACAATGGAAAACAACTACTGTCAACTTTCCCGCCATAAAAATGCACGAACAATTCCAATTACCTATTGTCTATTGAAGCAAATGTTAGGATGAAAAGTGTTATAATGACCTGATTCAGTTGCTTGAAACTTTCCCTAGCTGTCTGATCCTCTCCGTCAACCCTGACTTCCTTTATCGCACACATCCCTCCACCTTCACTGCAATATTTGCCCGATAATTAGGAACAAGGTAAAAAACTGACTGAAGCACAAGAAAAAACATAGATAAACAAACTGAAATGAAATCACGGGATCTCGAGATATCACAAAGAAACAACATCATCCACAAGTAGCTAAGATTAGTCACATGAATCTATTTTTTCTCTATTTTGTGCAGCGCTAAGAATCCTCGTATTGATTTGGAACACATTTTTCATTCTCTTTTATCACATCATTCAATGTTTTCTTTTGTCTTAATTCGCTTTTCTTCCTACATAAATCATCCGACTTCTTCACACAAGATACCAGAATCATCATCTCACCGTAACAGATCACAAATAGAGACTTTCCATAACATAATACCAAATATAACAGATACCGATAGGCAAACCATGAACGATATCCCATCACATTCATAACATGCTTTAACAAATGGCATACCAATTAAACCCCTTGAAAACCTGCCCAAAACTTCCCCTTCCGAGCAGCTGGCCTTTCAGCCACTTCGCTCCCTTACAACTACTCGAGTTCTCAGCAGACACGCTAGCTCTCAACGGATGCACCGGAGAAGCAGATGTTGGAGAACCAGGCGGCAGCGGCAGAGGATGCCCCTGACTCCTCCCTTCCTCATGTCTCCCCGTCGGGGATTCCAGATTCAGACCACCTAGCCTATGATGCAAAGGCGATGTGGGAGTCGTCGCAGGTCTTGAAATCGGTCCTGGACTCCTTGATCGCGCATTTTGTATCACATCTTCGTGTCTCCTGGTATCAATATCACATAGATCATCTTCAAATTTCACATCTCTAATCCCCAACACACCAAAACACAATTCAGTTACATCACAAGACACAGCCAACACATAATTTCACTCACAAAATCGTGACACACAAACCCAAGTAGTCCCGTCATCTTATCTATGTTTCAGACAAAGAGAAACAGTTTCCGAAAAATGGATCATACCCAACAACAAAAACTGGATCATCGGATCCACAAACAAATAGGAATCCACCCACAAGTACCTAATAGCATTCGGTATAATTTCGATCAATATTCGAATAGTATGATCAAGCTAAGCACCTGGAAAACCCAATTTGAGCAACAGCAGCCGCCATCTCGACATGAGGTGACTCCTCGGATGACACAGACGAGCTAACGCTGGAAACCGAAACAGACCCAAAAACACCACGATCAGACGCAGCCGAATTCGAATTCGAATTCAAACCCGAACCCAAACCCGAACCCGGCTGGTGCTGCTGCTGCCCAGATGATGGCTGAGGCAAAGGAACACCACCACCACCACCAAGCGAATCAAACCCAGAAAACCCAGACGACCCACCACGCCCAACACCGCCAACAATCAACCCATGATTCAATTCGGGCAGCCCGTTTCGCCTGGAAACGACCTCATCGAAGCTTCTGAACTTATCGTGATCCTTGTAATTATCAGTTCCAGGGGGGTTGGGTTTTCTGTGGTCAACGGTTGATGATGATTTGATCTGCTGCTTCTCATCGGTGGCCGATTTGATCTTCCTCGACTTCTTGCTCCACCACGCAGGCATGGTGGTGAGTTTTGGGTTTTGGATTGGATTGACTGTGGTGTGTGTATGTGTGGTGTGATCAAGAAGGAGGGTAGCGGGAAGGAGGCATGGAGAGGAAAGTTCTTGGAGGAAGGGAAATGGGAAAGGGCAAGGGAAAGGGAGTTGTTACGAGAGTGGGGACAAATGGGGCTATAGTGGTGAAGGTGAGGATGAGGATGGGGACAATCCCGAAGGGGAAGGAAAGCAAAGGGAAATGGGGTTATTTGATGAGTGATGGACCGATGGTTTTTGGGGTTTGTGTGGATAGATCATGGATGACGGGTGGGAGTTTAGTGGTTTGTGATGAAATTATTGCGACACCAAAAAACATTAAAATCTTTCTCAAAGTATTTATAACAATTTTAAAAATATATCTTTTTAAATATTATTTTTTTAAAATTATTGTAAAATATTAATGATAATTTAAGTTATATATTTTAATCTGGTGTCAATGACATAATTTTTTTATTTTATTAAAACGACAAATGAAACTTCTCAAAATACATGTTGAATAATGTGTTATATTTAATATGCAACGAAACGAATACATTCGTTTGTAAATTTTTTTTGGATATTTTTTTATTGATTTATTTATGATAATTATATTTGGACTCTATGTGATGGATTGATTCAATTTTAAAATTTATCAATCAAAAATAGAATATACCAAAAAAAGATTAAAAAAAAAGCAATTAAAATTTCTTTTACGACAAATTCCATTAGAAGTTTCTTACAAATTTTATGTGATTGAGAATTATCGTTGAAGATAAATCTAAAATTACGTATATGAAATGAATATTATAAAAGATATGAGACGTAGTGAATAACACTTTTCAAATTATACCGTCCCAATTAAAATAATATAACTTTATCATATTTGGGAATTTTTTTCATATAAAAATATAAAAATATCAATATTTTTCATTTTATATTACACATTAATCTATCCCACGATTTTTTCTCATCATTTTTTTTTTAATTTTTTTCATTCATAAAATTCAAAAAATAATTCAATATTTATATCAAAAATCAACATATATACATATATATAAATCATGATGTCAACTTAATTGATTGTAATTCAGGGAGGGAATAATCTTTAGTAAGATCTTGATGCTCTTGCTTCCATGTAGTGACCGACCAGTGGGCTAATAAAACGTGCAGCATTTCCAACCGCTATCAATGTAGTGGTGTAAATTTGTTCCATTTGATGTCCCATTATACAACGAGCAGTTTTGCTCATAGAAACGCGGATAACGGGTCACACTGCCCATTCCCACTGTACCAAACGTAGGGTTTTGCCCAGTGTGGGTTCTATCAAGGAGAAAAAACCAATTTCAACAACTCCGAGTGCTTTGATTACAGATCAAGAGATCGGGAATTTATGGATATGTTATTTTTTTTTATCATTTCAGAAAATTAATAAAATGACAAACAATTTTTATATATTTTATTTGTTTTATATATTTTGTAATATTTATTTTGATAAATAAATTAAAATTTATTTATCTATTTTTTCTACTCTAATTCTCAAACACATAAAACTTCTCTATCCATCTATATTAATTCCTAATTACCCAATGCATATCATATTAGAAAATATTACAAAAAAATTAGGACATCTCAGACTGACAGAACGATATATTCCCTCCATCCCATAATAAATGTCACAAATTGATCGTAGGAGATTTTATTTGTGTGTTGATTTTTTTTTTAAATTTAATGAAAAAAGAATATTTTTTTATGACAGTGAGATTTACTGTAACAGTTATGACAGAAGATAATAGGTATATTATAGTTGAGTTTGATTAATTTTATATATTTTTTAATAACATATGTTATAATTATTATATAATATTTAAAAAATATAAATATTATATTTATTATAGAGAAGACAAAGTAATATTGAAAGTGAACCCAGCTTCTTGTCATTTGACACCCACATTTTCATTAATTTATACATGCTGCTTTTTGTTATGGATTCTTCTCGTCGTTTACTGGTTAGTTGTTCTCTTCAAAGGGTTTTTTGGAGTGTGGATTGCGGCCCTTTTTTGTTAATAACAGTTGTAGGTACCCAGCAAAAACGAAGGAGGAGCTGGTGCCTGATGGCGTTGGCATACAGGTCACCCTTGCATCATTGCTGTTATGGAGTAATTTGTACGAGTACTTTATATCATCATTGCTGTTATGGAGTAATTTGTACGAGTGATTTGTATCATCAGTGTATTCCTCGAGTTTCAAAAGCGCAACTGTACAATATTGTTTTACTTTCAGTAGACATCGAAATAAATTTTGATTTCATCATAAATCGATCAATATCTGAGTTATTTTTTTCATAAATCCTAACACTAGATTATAAGTGGGTAAAATATGTTTAAGGACGTCATTATGAATTGGTTAATTCTTTAACTGTGATAGATACTATATGACTCTTATCGTACATCATCCTTTTTCATTAGATATTTTGAAAAGAAAAAAAGTTTCTCCAACTTAAAATAACTCCATGTCATAGTTGGAGTGGATCACAAATTGAGTGCAATAGTTAGCCAAATCCATATATGTACGTTGATAAAGACACCATATTATCCTCCACTATATATATATTCATTTTTTATTTTTATTTTACTTGATAATGTCCACTATATATATTCATTAGTCTAGCGTGTAGGATTTCACTTATTTTCAAGTACGCAAATACACGGAAAAAGACGAAAAAGACGCCTCCTCAAATGAGTCCACTGATTGACGCCTCCTCCGCTCTCCAGCGGTCAATTTCCGCTCCTTTTTGCCTCCTTCCCGTGCAACTTCCTTTCTCCTCTTTCCTAATCATCTCTTTGTTTGTCCGTTTGTTCTTAATAATAATAAAAAAATTATCCCAACTGGAGTTATAATTCCTTTCTTTTTAAATTAAAATAATTTGATTCAATATGATAATTTATACGCATGTTAAATTTATAAAAAAATAATAATTTTATTCTTATGAATTTATGAGATAAAAAAAAGAAAAAAAGAATGATGATGAATGAATTAATGCGATATAAAATATGAATAGTTTAGATTTTTATAAAAAAGAAATTAATAAATAAAAAAGGTTGTAATTTGAATAAGACGACAAAAAAAATGTTGTAATTTGAATGGGATGAAATGAGTACTCCGCATCCCGAATAAATTACTCGCTCCGTCCTAATTTACATGTAATATTTTCTTTTTTGGATAATCCTAATTTATGTACTCCCTCCATCGCATAATAATTACAAAATATATATATTTTATATTATTTCATATGTATGAGTAGAAGTATCGTTTTCAAATCAAATCACGTCTGATCGTCTCGTAATATATATTAAGTTGAAATACATTAGTTACACAACCATTGATATTTCACGATAAATTTATAAAAAAAAAAACTACATTTGATTGTCGTTATACGCCTTTCAAACTTTACAAAACTCCCCTTTTCTAATCAAAATTATAAATTTACATAATAACTGTATTATAATACGTATTTTGATGAGTTTTTTATTTATCTTAACGATATAATAAAATTATCTCGAGATTGAAAAACACATAACTTAAACTATAATTATTATTTCAAGATAATTTTGCATGAAACAACGTTACATCGTCCGACGGACGATTTATAACACAAAATACTTTTTAGTCCATGTATATAAAGGTTGCAATTTTAATTGGACGAAGAGAGTAATACCATTAAACAAACGACTCATGGTTAAAATATACAACTTAATATCAATCTCGAACGAATCATGTTATTATCATAACATGATAATTTTATTATAAAATAATATTTGATTGTTCCAGGAACGATTCGTAATACAATAAATTTTATTATTCAATGTAATTTGAATAAGACAAGAGGAGTAAAATGGAACTCTTTTTATCAATACTAGATTTATTAATAATATGATTACCGTATAATATTGTTTATATTATGAAACGAAAAAAAAAATTTTATGTAAAAAGATTTCTAAATATGATATGCTATATATATTTTTAAAAACGATATAAATAAATAAATATTATATATATTATAGAATGAAAACAGTATTACAAACACTCGCTTTGTAATCTCTTTCAAACACCCACCAACTTCAATCGTTGATTTCTTAATGATGTATTATTGATGATAATTATTCAAATTAACGAATGAGAAGAAAAATGCTTGAGAACGAGTCCACGAACGAGTACTGCACCAAACATTTCTCACTAGTGTAACCTGACTTCTTGTGCCATTGACAACTGGTGGTTGAATGAGTCACTCAAGAGTCTAGACTATATAAATACAAATCTGCCTATTATAATTCCATACCAAGTCATAATCAAAGAATAAGGTGTCAGCGCCTCCGATTCTATTTATCGCAATGTTAATCCAAATGGATGATAGAAATTTCACAATCTGACATAGGAGTATTCAACACTCCTTATAAGAAAATTTATTGGGATATAAAGCATGGACAACAAACACAATAATTCAACCTATATAAAAGAATTAGTGATCTTATTTCATTGTCTATTTTGATTTTATATCGAAAAATCAATTCTATAAAAAAAAAAAGGTTGAATTGATGATAGAAGAACCATGATAGATATACTCGATAATATGAAAATCACACATTTGTAACATAGAACGCCAGATTATATAGATCATCAAACTCTATACCCATGGTAATTATATTAAAAAATCAGTAGCTCAAAACGTGGTCCATATACTATCGCAATATTTTCTTGGGCCTAGCTTAAAGCTAGGCACGATGAATATGAACTCAATGTTCCTGAAGTTGCGTGCGTAGCAATGCTGCAATGGTTCAATACTCGATCATTGCTGGTACGTCACTTAACTGACGTTATCATTCAAGAGTTTTTCATTTTGAAATTATATGAGTAACAAACAATCACAGACCAAAATTATAAAGTTCAGTTCCAAGTATTGCGGGCTAAGCGCCCGTTTGGAAACGAGTTCACCTGGTCAACATGGCTTCTTTTAAGCCCAACGTTAGGTTTGTATGTGTTGATAATACAAAAGGTGCTTGCTTTGGGTTCAGAAATGGCGAAAAGTCATAAGCACCTTAGAGTTACTTTTTGGTCCATTGGTGTTTTCCCTCCCATGTTGACCGGGAATATTGTTGTGATATATTGGGAGAAGGGATAATAAATTAATTTTTAAAATTTTTAATACGTTTTGAAACTAATATTAATCATCGCATCAAGTTTTTTTATTTATAAAAAAGAAATTTTGAATTTTTGAACTCTTATTTCTACAAAAAATTGAGTTTGAACTTAATTTTCAACAGTTTCAACAATTCAAAATCAAGCTTCAAATATTTCACAAAGAAAAAAAAGCAATCATAAAAAAATCAAATCAGTTTCTTTTTTTCTATTAGAAAGATACAAAAACGGTTATTTCTTTTTATCATAATAAATATGATTTTGCTTTGCAGTGTAGATAATTTACTACTTTGTGGATGATGTATGTTGGGTAATTTCATTAATCAAATTTAAATTAAAAAAAAAATTAAATTTTATTTTTAAAAATTTAAATTTAAATTTCTTATTTTTAATTATCATGACATGCTCATTTGATTAACAACAATTAATTCTGCCAAACATTCATATTAACTTTAGCCACTTTTTACCAAACTTCTATAACTTATTTAAAAATCACAATAAATTTATTTTTTAATTTTCATCCATAAACACCTAAAAACACATTTTTCAGTCTTACCAAACCATAGTCGAATATCTAGTTCCTCATATTGGAGGAATTGCCAATGATAACGCAAAAAGTTTTCAACTCTATATCGAACATCTACGAATGCTCAAGGATCGAAATGAAAAACTGGGACATTGTGTACAACATTCAGCAATCTTAAAGATGTTTACAAAAAAGGAATAAGTGCAATTCACAAAATTATGGATCCGGTTAAAACATCATAAATGATCCGGTTAAAATATCATAAATCAAAAATTAATATTTAATTATCATCTTTTAATTTTAATCGTTTATTCGTCTTATTTAATCCTAACTATTTATTTGACATTATACCCAGGCTCAATCAAATGGAACCCCACTTTCCACATAATAAAAACATTTATCATAATTATTTATCTATCATATAATAATTAAAATGTTTACGGACGCAATGCAAAATTTGATTTATATTACGGAATGAATTCCAATGATTTCTTTGATTGATTTAACTCTGGGCTATTGTTAATTTTGTTGCATCGAATAATTAAAGACATAAAACTAAGGTTCTTGAAATATATGTTGAATAATATCGAAAAAAATATATTTTATTACTCCTTCATTTCATGAAAATAACAACACTTATCTTATTTAGATATCCCATAAAAATTATAATATTTTTTAATTTGATAATGAATAACATCAAATCATTTACAATATATTTACTAACTCTCTCATAACTATTACAATAAATTATATTTTTAATATTATTTAATATAAATTTAATATATATAATCAAAATATTATAATTTTCATGAGGAGAAAAGAAGTATTTCGAAACGAGGGATTACCATACATCCATCCGAAAAACATATATTTGAAAACGTATTTTTCTATTTGAAAATAACATGTAAAGCGTTATGAACAATGGCCTCTGATGTTTTAACATATAAAGCACTGTCAACTCACTCGTAGCGCTCTACATGTTGGTTTAATTTTTATTTTTTTTTTTATGGTTGGAAAGCGTAGGGAATGGTCCCGCTTTAGTTGATTTTATTTATTTATTTTTAATTTTTAAAATATAAAAATTTAATATCAAATTTTTTATTAATCATAATTTTTGAATCATTATTAGAAATAATTCAATTTAATAATAAAAAAAGATCAATTCGATTTTCTTTACAAAACAAGATCAATTATGAATACATTTTAATGACGTCAAAAAATAAAGATATAAAAATTTGTTATTTCGACGTCGTTAAAAGATATTCCTAATTGGATTTATTTTATAGATAAAATCGAATCGATCATTTTTAAAATTAATCCAGATAACGATTAAAAAATTATTATTACTAAAAGAATGATATTAACTTTTATATTTTAAAAATTAAAAAAAAAAAAGGAAAAAAATAAAAAGGACCTTGAGAATAACAATTCCTTTCGCTTTCCAACAATTTTTATTTTTTTTAACAAAAGAATAAGCTAACATGGCGTTAAAAGTGAAAACGCTTTATATGCTTAAACGCACAACGCTACAAGTCGTGCCTCTTTTCATATAATTTTCAAATAACAAAAGTGCATAATATTTTGTCCCGGTATGTATCGGAGTGCTATCGATGGAGATATTGGGATGGTTGTCTGCTTACATAATTACAATTTATAATATGAAGAAAGAACAATAAAATTAGAATCCGATTGAATATTTCAAAAAAAGAAAAAAGAAAAGAAAAGAAAAGTGCGTTTCCAAATAGCAATGGGCATCCGTAAGGAGTGAACCGAGAGTGAGTTTCTCTGTGGGGAAATCAAGTTTCCTAGATTAGGGTTTACTCATTTCATTCAAACGGCTAGATTCGATTTGATATCTTCCTCCTCGTTTGACACCTCTTGTTCTTCTATTCAAACCTAGGGTTTGACAGAGCCGTTGTCGGACGATGCGCCGATGGCGATGAAGTAGCAAAACTCGACGATTACTGACCTTGCATCATCACCGTCGAGGCCCATTGTGAGCATCAACTTGTTCTTTGCCTGCGCTTTTCTTTCTTTGAATCGAAATCTAGTTTACTTTTCCTTTCATGGACGCATGTGTTCCTGATACAGTGTTTTAATTTCTCTGTGGATTCTATTGCAGATTATACGTTCGTGATGATGTTTAATCATGTTATTATTATCACGCTTTGTTTAGCTAAAATCGAGCATTGTTTTTGTTTGATATTGGGCATTTACTTACATTTAAGTTAATAAAATTGACTTGCCAGTATTGTCTATGTTCTTTGTTCTCGTTATTTTTCAGTTTGATTCTTGTAAATTATGATGTCCCTCTTAATTCAGGTGTATATTCAAGTGAATGTTATATGAAACTGAACGTGTGGGAGAGGGAGAGTGACCTAGCTCTGATACCATATGCAATGAATGCGTGACATCAAGGATGCCATACAAAGTATATTTAAAATGTATACAAAATATCGAATATAAAATATAGAATAATAGGATATACAAAATGTATATCCTATTATATTCAAGTGAATGTTATATGTGGCTTACCTTCACTTGTTTGGTGGACGAATCCGGAACTTACCTGATTCTACAGTGTGTACTATTTAAACTAAAGTTACTAAACCACAACTCTTAGGCCTTTATACTCAACTGAAAATTATTCACAGTACTCCCATCGGACATGGCTGAAAATTATTCAGCAGTATTCCTATATTTAGCAGGACTGAGTGGGAAATTCTTCAGCGTCACCCTGATCGTGAAGTAACACGGCTCCATATTTATCTTCAGTAATCAAACTTTCCATGTGCTCATTTCAACTAGTACAGTTCTATATGTTTTCATTTCCATCGGTGGCATTGTACGACTGAAAGCATAGATGAAGATTAATATCCCTCTGTTTTTAATTAATATAGCCAATGATAATTTAACTTTTTCCCCATTTTCACCCCAAGGTCTCTGCATTCTGAACTCTAAACTTAGTCTATTGGGCACTGTGTAATCAAGCAGATAACAACCTGTGAGTTTCTTAAAATAGCTATGAGCTTACGAGTTCTATCATGCCGTTGCCACTGATTCCATTAGGACCTTCTGTCTCTTAATTGCTACATACTCATCTAATATTGATTCACAACACTTATTTTTTCACGTGACTGTGTGAGTGATGAAATCCTGTGATTCTAAGAGCAGTCCAGAATTTGCAGAGCTGGCCATCCCTTTCTTTTGAGTTTTGCCTGAACTTTTTGGACTCGTTTATGGTTCTGAATGGATGTAGTGGGACTTGCCCGCTCGAGTGATTAGCTGATTGCACATGACCTAACTGGCCATTGTACCCGGTTGAGTTGACGAGGATTTCTGTCATCTTATCTTACCATATATCAATTATGATTTTAAACAATGTTTCTTGCATCATTTGTATGCAGATTGCAGACTGGAAATTTGGATTCTTTCGGCCAACAATTGAACCTTGTGCAATTTCTTTTATCGTCACTCTGCAGGTGGTGTACTGTCTATACTTGGTTTCCGATTCTTCATGCAGGACTTCTTGTTAGACTAGTTTTAGCTAATGTTGATGCTAAGTTGAAGTCATTTTACTTGTGGAAGTCTTTATATTTCTCATCTATCATGGCATAACAAGTTTTCAGTTCGATGTCGCAGGTAGACAGACTCAGTTCACAATCGGGGAGTTAAAGGAAGGGAATAGACAAGGTTTCTCTGTAAATGAGATTCTTTGTTTTCCGTCGCTTAGTGCATGATTTAAGTCCAGCAGCAGCGGTTGAGATGTCATCCTGGAAGTAAAGTCAGGTATCTCTTTTAATATAGATGGCATATCTTTCTGGTCATGAGGAACTCGTTTTCCAGATGTTTGTTCGAATAGCCACTGACTCAATGAGGTGGTCTGCTTACAGTTTATCCTTATATTGCTGCCTTTTCAAATGCACATACATCGTGTGCTCTTTGCCTTCTCTAACATGTCCGACAGTCTTTTTCCCTTTCATCTTCGATAGCTTTATTGGTTCAAGTGCTTCACCAACACCTTGATGATCAATGGACTTATCCCACTCAATGATCTCTTAATTTGGATCATCCATTGGTTGCTTGCTGCGCACTATTACCGTACCTTGGATGTGGGTTTAGAGGCCAGTTTATGCAACGACCCGATAAATTGTAATGGATTTTTTGATAAGATTGTGGTTAAAAGATTACATTATGGATATTCAGTAAGTAATTTAATTTTTATGTAACTTTTAAGGGATAACTTTATTTGATTTTTAACTTAATAAGCTATTAGTATGGATGATAATATTATGTTAATTATCCATAAATATCAGACTCAGATTCGGTAGTATGGATCGGTTTATCTTTATTGATGGGGCATATGGAGGTATAATCAATTCTTTAATCTGAACAGTGACAAGAAATTTGACGGATGGATATGTTTTGCTACCTTTTGGTACGTCCAGGTTCATGATTTTTGGACATGTTGTATGTGTTGTGGATATGGATCCCAAGATTAAATGTGTTTTTGACAAAAAGTCTTCGCGATGAGCCAATACGGAAACTTGTACATGTTTCATGATCATATGTTCAGATTAACGAAATCGATTTTGTTTTGTACTAATTTGATATCTTTCATATTCTATTTCTTTGACTCGTTGTGGTAAAGTTTGACTTGTGGATTTTATTTCTTGATTATATCTTTTTTTGGCCCTCGATGGTCATGGTTGTCACGGTTGGGCCTGTGTTTATTTATATTTGTTTGTTTTATATTTATTTCAGGTTAAACTCGTGTCAAGTTAAGGTTGTTCATAGTAAGTTGAAGCTGAATTGATCCAAGGGATTTTATAAAGGTTGAGATTCATGTATATGATTAAACCCTACCGACTATGATGTATTTAAATTGTGCGATGTAATATATTAAATTTTATTATAATTTGTATATATTATAATGATTTACGTGAATTATGAGATGATTTATTTATTAGTTCACATGTCATCACGTTTATATGAAATTTGGGGCGTGACACTTTATGTGCTCAGATCATTCAGCAATAATCAACAGGACACTTTTCTGTGATAGTTTTGAGGTTTCTCTGCGTAACAGATGGATTTGTTACTAATGAATGAATTTCTCTTAGCCTAAAAGTACATTGCTTCCTCAAAGAGGAACAAGATGGCTTTGATTAAAGGGCAAAGAACAACTGTACATAATGGAGTCTGACTTAGAAGCATATCATTAATTTCACCTAATGATAATTGTGGGTCATTTATGTTTAAGTTCATTAAATGGCTGCTTTCATCAATGCTAGTTTTCAGCCAAATTTTAATAGCGTAGAGGTACTACTTTCAAAGGAAGGAATATTCTTTACTCCATTGGATCTTTTCCCCCCTTCACAATCATACCAATTTGCAAGTGAGGAACTATAAGGTCCTGTTTATCGTAGTCTATAAGCGACTTACAGGCTATATCTTTGATGACTTCGTGAAAACTTCATAGATGCTTTGATGTCACTCGATATTTTCTCCATCCCAATGAAATTTTAACAAGTTGATTCAATTAATATGTGTTGAATTTATGAGGAATATTTTATTTATTTTTGTGAGTGTGAGAGAAAAAAAATGAGAAAAAAAAAAAGAAATGATGGTGGATGGATTGATGCAATAAAAAGTTGAAGTAGTTTGATAATTTTGTATGAAAAATATTGATAAATAAGGTCAGATTACAATTTGAATGGGAACGGTAAAAAAAAAAATGTTAACAATTTGAATGAGACTGAAAGAATAGTATTTTAACTTAATAGATACTTTTATGTGACTAAAGAGTATTTTTAACTTAATAGATGTTTTGTTATGCTAAGCTGAATTGATATTTGCTCTACTGTACTTTTCCTAGGTAGATGATGGATCATGATCCCCGATCAGATCGGCTTGGTTACACGCGCACCAATTTCGTCTGGGGTAACAATTTTCTTACAGATGACAGTTTTCTTATGCTAACAGTACTCGATGAATTTCAGAGCTAGTCATAATCTAGATATATTAGATGCATAGCCGAAAGCATTACTCCTACAATAATGTTTATAACAATATCGATACAGATAATCCTCGATTATGCTCGGATATCGGCTTCCTTAATCTTGCCAATGAAACAGTGACATTTACGACTTTGAAGCATTCAGTTGCTTTACCATCCTAAGAGCCTATATGTGAATTGCTTTCAACGGCTTCATGGGAGTATAGAGGAATAGTTCAAATCCCAACAGTTACAACAAGAAACATTCAGCTTTTGCTTGAAGGAACGCAAAAGCTGTAGCCTTGAGCCACACACTGAAGAATAGATTTTTTTTTTGTGATTTTCGCCATTAAGTCGTGCTTGGGGGACATATGGTTTGCTATGATGATGGTTGGATGAACACGATAATTAATAGTCACGCGTTGACCGTGTCGAGGAATCGAGGATTAGCCATTGAACAGTTACTCTTGAAAATGTTCTTACCTGATCAATGAGTTATCGGGAGACTTGCTCTTAGGACACATTGAGGTTTTAAGATTTGCTATGTATTAATTGATGAAGATATTTTTATCCCCTGGTGCACATTTCAACTAGTGTTAGTGTAGTAGCATTAGATATTTAAGGGTAAAGGTAGAGTTTTCAAGTGATTCACAATTGGATACAAGGAAAATGCCCAATATATTTAGATTTACATGTTGATTTAGGAGGCTTGGTCTTGTGTAGCTAATTATAGATACTACCTATAGAAAGAGGGATGTTATTATAGGGTGTTTTGGATTTTGCTTGTCTGAATCCATCTCTGTCTAAAGGGATAGTTTAGTGTTAAATAATCATTTTCATTTTCAAGAGATCTGTATTCGATATTTCTCGGGGATATCAAGAAGTTTGTTATTAGATATGATTTAGTGAGTTTTTATCTTTTGTCTGAATTCAACTCTCTAATTGCAAAAATGCTCATATTCTTTTCATATCGCGAAAATTGCAATACTTTGATTCAGATCATAAATCTATATATGTGTTGTATTTATATTGAATAATATTAAAAATACGATTTATTATATCAATAGTGAGAGGAATTAATGAATATCATAAATTTTTATAAGACGGAGGAAATATTTAGTATCAAAATGAACGCGCTTCATGTTATATTGACCAATTAGGGAAACTTTTTCGAAACCTAGAAGAATCAGCATGGAGGACTTTGCCCGACATGAATCAACGTAAAATTGATATCAGGAAATCTAGGTTGGATAAATTAAATATCATTGTTTAACCTTATCAATGACTAATTGTCGGAGTATGTGTTTTCCACCATTAACTTGATTACGGTTAACTGGCAGCCACCGATTCACTCTAAGAAAATCTTGCTTGAAGAAGTCACGGTCAACCTTTTTCCCCACTTTGATTTGATTTCAAAAGGGCGGTGTATGATGTGAGAGTTTTTGTTGCTCCTCGAACGGAAGAATTTTTTTTTTTAAAGGTTTGGTCACCGGTGCATCTGAAAGTTTTATCTCTGTTCTCTTCGGAAATAGTAATAGGAATAAGATCCCGAATATTTCATTTTTTTTGGATTCCATTTTGATCGGAATATTTGAATAGTTGGTTTTCTTTAATGCAGTCGTGATCTAGGACTTTAATGGTGTTGTCAGTAAAACAACTGTAGGTTCTATTTTAATGGTGTTGTCAGTAAAACAACCGTAGGGATATTTTATTATTTTCATATGAAAAAATTATTAAATATAAAAATATTATAATTTAAATAAAATATTTAAAAATATTATAATTTGAATAAAATAAATAAAAAACTGAGGAATAATTTATGAAAATTCAATATATATGCGACTATATCGTTATAGTCATGAAATGTGAACTTACGAATATGAGATAATCACCATTGACCTGCAGGATATGGCATGATACATGACATTTGCTAGTGGATCAGGTCACCAAATTCAATTCAAAAAAGAAAAAAGAAGAAGAAGAATACAAGTACGAATAAAAAATCTGATATGGATGGCCTCTATCGTTTAATTATGATCTACTTGCCAAGCATTTTCCTATGGGATCCAAATTGCTAAAACCATAATCATACAAATTACAATAACTTCTTACCAACAACATATCATCATTTCTGTTACACGTAAAAGGCGAAAAACATTTAACTTTTTTAAACATCTTGTATGAACTCTTGGTGATGTATAAGAATTATGTATCATATTTGTTGCTTGTCAAATGTCTGAAAAAGTTTTATATTAGTGTCCTCAATGCTAAATTATCGATGCCACAATCTTGGCCTTTATCCCGACAAATTTCATCTATTACAATTACATCGTAAGTAAGGTCGATACAATTTCCTGTTATTCTTGTCATGCACAAAATCTGAGGTGATCTTTAATTTTTTTGTGGATTAAAAAGAGATTGGGGAACACGCACACCTGCACAATTAATATGGCGACCAGCTTCTTGCATAAAAAAAATAAAATAAAAAAATATTGCGACCAACTTGACACAAAATAAAAACATTATCCTCCATCGGAAACAAGACCAGGTACATATGGACGTTCTAGACTTCAGTCTCCCTCTTAGCTTGCAAGCCATTTATTCATTTTGCTTGCTGCTTCAACTTCAATTGGCATTGGCTTGCCCTTTCCATTCAAGTTGAAAAGTCTCTCTCTGACTACTCCAAATTTCCCCATTTCTCAACTACTCGTTCTCTGTTTCATTCAATATAAATAGCAAAGCATCTAACCCATTAATCTTATTCTTCCTCTCATCATCTAATCCATACACAAAAACACAGAGCCAATTATCTCATATCACTCAACATTCAACCAAGAAGCATAGACACAACAATGAAGCAATCTTCCACAAGAAGAGCCATGTTCGTGCTGGCGGCGATCCTAGTCGCCGCCGCCTTCTCCACCCCTTCGCTCGCCAATGATCCCGACCCGCTCCAAGATTTCTGTGTCGCCGATCCCACCACTGGTAAGTCCAGTTCTAAACAAACAATTTTTCTTTCATCCAGAAATGCTACGAACAGTCACTTTTTGTCTGTGTTAGTTACGTGGAAACAAAATTTAGTTATGACTATGTAAAAGTGACGGTCGCTGAACATTTTTTTGTTCTGTTATGTGCAGGAATAACGTTGAACGGGTTCCCTTGCAAGAACCCAGCGAACGTGACAGCAGGCGACTTCTTCTTCGCCGGGATAGCAAAAGCAGGAGCGACAAACAACACCCAAGGATCGGTTGTCACCGGTGCCAACGTGGAGAAGATTCCCGGCCTCAACACCCTCGGCGTCTCTCTAGCACGTATCGACTACGCCCCAGGCGGCCTCAACCCGCCGCACACGCACCCACGTGCCACGGAGATCGCGTTTGTCCTATACGGAGAACTCGATGTGGGGTTCATAACCACCGCGAACGTGCTCGTTTCAAAGCACATTGCGGCCGGCGAGGTTTTCGTGTTCCCTAGGGGACTTGTTCACTTTCAGAAGAATAATGAGGATATGCCCGCGGCTGTGATCGCCGCGTTCAACAGTCAGCTGGCGGGGACTCAGTCGATTGCGCTCACGCTGTTCACTTCGTCCCCGCCGGTGCCTGACAATGTGCTCACCAAGGCGTTCCAGATTGGTACCAAAGAGGTGACTAAGATCAGAGCCAAGCTCTCTCCCATGAAGTAAATTATCTATTCGTTGTTCCAGATTTTCTGAATTTGTGTGCTTTCTGTGCTTTCCAGATCGCTTTTTGATGTTATAAATTTCTTTTTTCTAGATTAGAATAAATAGCAAGGGACGGTGTTAGGTAGAGGCATGGACCATCATGTCCTCATCTCAAGCACTTAATAAAGGATTCACTTTGCAAGTTTCTTTGGTTTTATCACTTTGCAAGTTTCTGATTCATGATTCGTTGAGTTTAACACACCAAAGAGTTAATTGAGTTCTTTAACACACCAAAGAGTTAATTGGGTTATTTACAAAAGCGAGAATTTACAACAAAGATCTTGATTGAAAAAAAAAAGAGAAAAAATTACAGATAAAATAAAAGTATGCGCAAGGTGTGGGTGAGAATGTTTTATCCATCCTTATCCTTATCATTATTATATACTAATAACAGTGAGGCCGCAAGAGAGGAAAGGGTTGCTTGCAACATAACTAATCTTTATTGATTGGTTATGTTTCTCTCCAGTTCAGAAAAGATAAGAGCATTCACTTAAATATCATGAATATAGAATTGAAATAACATTATCATACTAAGATTATGGTACCATGTCAAGATGCATGATTGGTTGGCGCAAGCGGATCTTACCTCCTATCTCAATCTCAAGAATACATAGCGAGATAGTGCATACTTGTTGAACGTAATATTTAAATAACATACAATGCCATCAAAAATTCAAATAGTCAGCTTTGAGATATACTCGAGTAATAATAAACAAATAAAGGATCGGAGTTCCATTCCTCTTTGGAATGACGAGGAATTAAATATTTGAAGTTAGAATGCTCGAAATGTCACGAATGACACGAGCGAATGAAAAGCCAATTCCACAACATAATCCATACATGATGAAAACGCTGAGAGCTAGGTACAGTGTGAATGAAGAACTCTCTTTCAGAACCCGAAACAGGTGTATACATTAGAACCAAAAACAATAACCCCGGCACTAGTCAAAGGATGTTAATAGCAACTAGCCAATCCAGCAACAAATTCATCATGCCAAGCACATCTATCCTCAGAGAAACTTTAGCCTTCACTACGTTATGTTGCGAACAATTTACCGATATTGGATAGAGCAAAAAATTTACAAATGTTAATAAAAATTCTAAATCACTTCATTAATTGCCAAATGATTTTAACCAAGTTATTTTCTCTATTTTACAACTCCCGTAACGGCTTGACTTGGATCGCCTTTTTTTTTTTTTTTATAAAAATTACTGGGATATCACCTAGCAAAGAAAATAAAAAGTTTTAGATAAATACCACCCTTTATTTTTTTTCACGGAGGTAGGAGTTGGAATATCACAAGTAGGAGATCTTTAGGTCAATCATGACGGTGACAGTGTGGTGGTGGTGGTGGGCGACTACGGCATCGATGTAGTTGTGGTGGGTGGCGGCGACGATGGGGTGGATCTCCTCTCTAAAAATCTAATATAATATTATAGTACGTATTTGAAAAACGCTCTTACATTGATAGTTCGTCTTTCTTCATTTATAATACATATTCGAAAAAGGCTATTCGCAATGTTTATTTAATATAAGAAAAGTAGGAGTTAGAATACATCGAAAAACTACAGCATGTCTGATTTTATTAAAATATGTTTTCTTCATTCACATTATTAGTTCTTATTTTATTTCTTTTTTACTTTTTTGTTGTTGGAGTACGTGTCTATATAATCACTATAAAAATTCAAGCCATTTGCGACAGTCATTTCTATCGTAAATTCCGTCAGAAACAATGTTTAGCGACGGATTTGCATCTGAAGTGACTGTCGCAAAATACCTAGTCGCTAATTGATTTAGCGACGGATGATTTAAAATCCGTCGCAGAGTAACGATGGATCTGTCGCAAATTAGAGACTGCTGGGAAGTTTGTCGTAGATTGTGTTTCCATAGGCTTTGCAACGAAAAGAATGACAGTCACCATTCTTCCGTCGCAAATTCTTATTTCTGGAATGGATTTGTTTGAGACGAAATGATATTTGGCCGTCTTAAAACTAGTTTTCGGAAAAAAGAAAAGATGATGTTGAATTCGAGCCTCGGATGCTCTACACAAACATCCATACACCCAAAAATACATTTTTGGGGTATCAAACCAACATCAAACACCAACTTTACATGCAAATTACATATCATAATTTCAATTAAATAAGTTATATACATTATCGTCAAATGGGAGAAAAACATACAAAAAAAAGTATCAAACATCAAAGTTTAGAACACACTAGTCTCCTCGAGCGCGTCGGGGATAGTGGATCCTGAGACTGGTGGCACTGCAAAAAAAATAAAAACGGTTCAGGCGACTAAGTATTTTAGTCGCTAAACAAGGGAAATTCATCACAAAAGGGCACGGGCGACTAAACAGTGACTAAAAATAGTCATCGTAAAAAGTTTCCTTGTCAAGTGAAATTGGCGATCAATTTATAATTTTAGTCATAAAATTAACGACTAAATTGAAAATTTGATCGCAAAACTTAGAGACTAAATACACAGTTTGGCCTTCAAAATTTGGCGACTAAAATCATAATGTAGTCGCAAATTTAGCGACTAAAAATCCCTTTAGTCGTTCAATTTAGTGAACAAGTCTTTATGTTGATTGCAAAATTATGATAACAAAATGCAATGACTTTTGCGACGACTGTTGTATTTAGTCATAAATTTGCGACTAAATTGATATTTTGGCCGCAATTTTCGCGTAAAATTTGTTATTTTGGTCTCTATTTTTTACGACTAATTTTAACTTTTGGTCTCTAAATGTGCCGATTAAATATGTTTTTAGTCGCCATTTAATGTTCTCAAATTGACAAATAACCCGCTTTCTATAATACTTGTTGTTACAAACAAATAAGAGAAATTCGATTATAGTGATATGAAACGTCAAGATACCATAAAACAAATTCTGAAATCTAATAAAAATTTCATTGAAGGGTCTAATATCCAAACATACAAACGCTTATCATGTCTAAAATTTAAACCATAACTCAATTTACGACATCCGCCAGCTCACAAAACTTTAACAGAGGCCTATGATTATCAAGGAGGGTATGTCTATGACCAGATAAAAGGATTAAAACTCGTAACAGGAGATAAGTTGACATGCATTTCTCATACCATTCTTTTCAATTGATCAATCTCCCTCATGTTTCCTTCCAATTTTTTTTCCGTTTCTTTCTTTGTTTCCACTAACTCCTTCGCATGTGCAACTCGATCTGCTTCCGCCCTTCTATTCACTTCCTCCAGTAATCGTGCTTGTATCTTAATTTGCTCTTTCAAATCTGTGACACCTCTCAACCGTATAGAGGATTCAGAACTGCTTCTGTCTCTGGTTGGTTTCTCATAAAACAACTAGGGTGTAGAACCTTGTCCCAACACAATCGCGCTAGGAAAAAAGCCCCCAGTAGTTTCGTGGAACAACTCTGACTTTGAGGGAGGACTATGTTCACTGTCTTGTGATCCCTCAACCTCTTCTTGTAATGTTTTCAACTCTTGAAACTTGTCCTGTAATGTTAAAAACAATGTACGCCTCAATGTTAAAGCAATATGTTATGAAAAAAAAAAGAAAAATAACTATGATCGAATGACAATAGCATAAGAATGGAGTTTTGATGAAAATGTAAATCACTAGTCGTTACAATTGACTAAACCACGGAGTTACGATTTGATCGATCATGAAACACCTCATATCTTTCACACAAAAAGAATATAGTTGTATACGATCAAAATAAATGCAAAAAACAATCACTGCAGCCGGAACCAACTACAATGGGAAACAATATGGTAGTCCACATTGATCGACTACATGAATAAATTTACGAACAGTAGTTTGAACACAATCCAAAAATAACCACGATGTACAAAAACCAAAAATCAGTTTTGCCATTCGCGGAACCATTCTTATGAAGTAGGCGATAAAAGAGAAATTGACAAGATAATGGAGGATAACATTCACATTTCGTGAAACATTAAGAAAATATATAGAGTATATATCCATGCTTGAGAACACCGGTCATTGAAAAACAAACTTTGTCTGAATCCTTCAATTGTTTCTTGGATCGAGATCGTAAGTAGACCTTTGATAAGGTGGGAACACGACCCAACTCTTCCGTTTAAATAAGGTGCTTTAGGATACCGTTATATGTCTTAAAGCAGTTCAGTTATTCTGTTGAGGGTGAGTTCTGCTTCAAATGATATGCCTAGGGCTTGTTGGAAACGAGATGTATAGACTTGTGAACTCAAGCTGGTACTATTCCGTGTGATCATATTATCTAGAATGATGTGCCTAATGTAATACAACTGGTAAGCGAAAAAAAAAGTGAAGCAATAATAACTCGCCTTTTTTTTTTTACAAGTTCCGCTGTAGATATGGAACCTTGATAATGGGTTCGGACTCCGTCTCCCAGCTTTCTCCTGTTTGTTTTTACCAGCAATGGATCTTTTCTCAAAACTGGGATCCGAATGGGCTTCAGGAAAAGCAGAATGTACCTTCGGTGATGACCAATTGGGCGGATGATCGGCTGGACGCTTTGCTCTCTTGTTTGCAGTGTCCTTTAAATGCTTCATGCACTTACGCTTGAATTTGTTAAAGACAGCTTGTGCGTTCTCTGGATCCCATTTGAAATTTTCCTGCAAAGAAAGGGTATCGTTACACATGTTCAGGATTCAAATCAATCTGACAAAACTTTGAACTTAACAGCATACTATCTGTACAATGCCAAATGCTCCCAATGAATGAATAAGTAGTACGGGGAGGTAAAGAGTTAGCTTCACGGAAAGGAATGCGGCCGATGCATATGTTTGTATGGATGCAAGGAAGCTGCAAATGAAATATAGCAGCTAGTAATTGAAGATGGCATTCAGTGCGGGAGAAAAAGAAGATAGCATAAGCGTATCTGTGTATGTAAGTACTAGATAGGAGTAATTAGTAATAAAGCTTCACCCATTATGCATCCAAAGAACAGTATGTTATACTGCTCGAGCTGCAGCATGGAATTTGATATATGGGTTCATAGATGCTGTAAGTCGCACAGCAATTAAGGTAGCAAGACGAGCGGAGGACACACAAAATACAAGGGCTACTAGTTGTGCTGAAGGTATTAGGTTGGACTGGCAGATAATTGAACTCGTAAGTCATCTGTGAATGTCTAGTATTCTTGTTCAGAACTTAAATTAACTGGTAACGCATGTACACGACCTGGAGAGGACATCCACAATGGCATAATTACAGTTAACAATTACAGAGTATAAGGAAGAGTATCACACCAGAGCTACGAGCTCAAACTCTTAGTAAACGGGACTGACATGTATCGAAGTGTTTGTTTACAACAGATTCTCCTGCTTTACACCGAAGTTCACATCGTTGCGATCACCAGACTCTGAGATACAAATGTAAATAAAGTGGTTATTCAAGGGGAGAGAGAATAAACATCTTGAAAGATGGTAATCCAGATTACTGAACAAGATTACCTGCAGGGCGTAAACTAACAACAACGACCATCCAGGCATAGAAAGAGAGCGAACCAGCAATCAGGTTATACCAATGCGAAGCACTAATAAGAAGAGGCAACACATTGGCACAACAGTTAGCAAGAAGTTTTGCAATACACTTGTAAATGGTGTTGCAACAGGAGCTCGGTCTGAAATCGATGATCCGAGTAGGATTGTCACATTTAGGAACCAAGACAATGACAGTAGATTTGGCCTCCCTAAGCATCCTGCCGTTCTTAAAAAACTCCTGCATAGCCAAAATCATATCACTCCGGATTATATACCAAGCATCAATAAAGAATTCCACTGAGAAACCATCAGGACCAGGAGATTTGTTTCGAGCAAAGGAGAATAAGGTTT